>QVNV01011655.1:0-46615 GCA_014825455.1 Pseudomyrmex pallidus
GTTTTGTTCATATATTACTTACAAACTATATAACTCGACAAGACTCAATATTTGTACACAAATACGATAATTAAGTAAATATATATTATAGTACTCTGAACTAGAAATAAACTTGTCTATATACAGTATGTACAGTTTCTGCATACTTTCTTATCAGTCTGACAGTACTGATAAGTTGCGTCTATATGTGATCCACTTATCTATTTTATGTATTCTTTCTCTTAAATGGTTTCAATTTATTTTATTTGTTTCTTTTGACATATAATTAAAATTGTTAAAACAACTGTTTTAAATACAGAAAATATTTGCACATATTGAAAGAAATATATACATATATTTCGAGAAAGAAGTGTGTGCAGGACAAGGAAGTTTCTCAAACACAACAATTTTAATACCTAATTATACTCACTCATAGTTTAAATTTATTTTAATTCTTGTTTGTGATAGTATATAAACTGATAAAAATTGTCAACGGACACACGTACAAATGCGCAAAGAAAAATACATGCAGGTATAGTGACGACAAATATTTCTTTATACAAAAAAATGGAGCATAACATGAACTAACAAAGTTGTAGACCGAAACATTTGTAATACAAATTTTTTAAGCCACAATTTTGCATAAAAGCTTAGTTCTATGTATTTACGATAATGCGTTGACAGTGTGTTGCAGCTGATCGAGGCGACTGATAAGCGGGTATAGGTTCCGAGTGAATAAGGAATGATTCGGAATATGCATGTGTTACGTTGTTGCACATATATTCTGTCGGCATACGGATCGCATCATCGTCTAAATGGATCAGTTATGGTCATTACGATCGACCACCACATGGCGAGTGAACGATGGAAGGACGATATCGCATACGCGATGAACTACATCAAATTGATATCGTGGCCGATCGGCGTATGGCCACTTCAAATTTATGACACTTTTTCGATAATACGATGTCTCTGGGGTATTTTTTGCGCGGTACGCATTTCTTCAGTTCGATTCCGTTGCTCATTCATGTTCGATCGTTCGAGGATGTAGGTAAAACTTTTGAGTAAACAGCATTGTGCGCGCTTTGGATAAAAACTTCGATATCTTAAGATAAAAATAACAAAGTATCTAAACTTTGCGACGCTTGATAAAGTCATTTTACTGTTGAATACATAAAGAGAACCTTTTTTTTTTTTTTCAATCGTAGTAAAGTCTAATGTCTAATGTAAAATGTAGTTCGATTAACGAAATTTTGAGAAATCCTTAGAAACTTATCGATAAACATAAACAGCCTTTCCTCGGATTATTTGCTGACAAGTTTTATTCACTCTCTAACACAATTGATATATTTTATATTAATAGTCGCACAAGTGACCAGTAGATGTTATTTAAACAATTTTCCAGAAAACATTAACATGTGTAATGATCTGTCAAATTGTTACAACGGTAGCTACACAAGTTGATTAATTACATTTAACAGAGTATGGTGGTGTTATTATGTTCAACCGAGATCTTATTGGGCTGCACCGACACGGAGAAAAACATAGACTGTCTCATGCTTATGTGCTGCGGAACTGTCGGCGTAACCAAGACGATACTGTTTCGCATTTACGCGAAGAACTTGACGGAGAATTACAGCTCCGCCGTTAACGACTACAAGACCATCAAAAATCCGAGAGATTATTCCATCATGCGAAGACACACTTATATAGGGAAACTACTGTTTTCTTGTTTGCTGGGCTCATCTTATTTCAGCTGTTTCATACTTACAATACTTCCTCTTTGGGGCGGCGACAAAGCTGATCAGGATGTCACTAACGAGACTGTGTTAGAGTATATTATACCTTCAACTTGCGCTCTGGAATATTTTCGCGTTCCGACAAGCATGCGTGCAATCGTTCTTCTTGTGCAAACACTTGCGTTATTTACAACGTGTAATACTTATATGGGTAACACTGTTTTCTTTTTACCGTTTGTTTCTCTAGCTGATCAATTTATTTATTCTCACTATTTTTTTCGTGCATGCAGCTATTTTGCTGCATGTTTTATCAAGAGTTTTACTCTCATTATATAATAATAATGTATTTATTTGTGATTTTTTCTTTACAAAGGTAACGACACCTTGTTCCTCAGTATAGTATTGCATCTTTGCGGCCAGATAAAGATTCTAAATCGCAAATATGTCGATCTCGATATCACAAGTTCGCATAATCAATTGACCACATTAATTAAAAGGCACATCTACTTGATACATAAGGCAAATAAACTTTCCGAGACTATCAGTATTGCCTTGTTGATGCAATTATTTCTTTTAAGTATAATCTTATGTATAATGGGTAAGTAATAATTGTCAAACATGACAAGTTTCTTCGCAAAATATACGAAAACTTGCGTTTTTAAAAATACTGCTTTCAGGATTTCAACTTATTCTTGCGATAAAAGTAAACGACGTTATTATAATAGGAAAAAGTTTGATAATGATTTTCGCGTTTGTGGCACAACTAAGTCTATTCAGTTTTATCGGTGATTATCTAATCTCGCAGATGGAAGAAATAGCACTTTCCGTTTATCAAAGCGCTTGGTACACATTGTCTGAGAATACGAAGAGAGACCTAATCTTTATCATAATGCGAAGAGAATTTCCCGTTGCATTGAAAGCCGGAAATTTCATTATGATAAATCTGTCGACGTATATGAACATCTTGAAGACGTCTCTTTCGTATTTGTCTGTACTTCGTGTAATGGTGGAAACGTAAAAGCACAAATACAGACGCAAACAATTCAAGATATTTTACAAACTATAATATCGACAAAAGTAATCTTTGTACACTGATGATCTTGTCCATACAGATGTATCCTCACCTTTATCGATATCGAAAGTTACCAGATGTTTCGAGTTACTTTATTTCTGAATAAGTTCAGATATAAAGAACTAAAGAGTTTAATTCAAAATATCTTGACTGACTGCCGATATCTGAAGAGATGTATGAACATCGGTGTGCACACACAAACGATAAATAATCGAACGATAAAGAAAGCCGGAAATTTCATTACTGTAAACCTGTCAACGTACATGAACATCTTGAAAACGTCTCTTTCTTATCTGTCTGTACTTCGTGTAATGCTGGACACATAAAAGCAAATAAACCACAAACGCAAAAAATGACTAAAGGGATTTCAAAGTATAATATCGATCAAAGTAACATTTGTATACACGAATATAATAACTAGTTGAATAAGGTAGTTTATAGTATAGTGAAAAAAATTTTCTATATCTTAAGCGGTGATAATACTTTGTTAGTTAAATATTTTTAATACTTCATTAGTTTAACATTTCAGACAAATTATGAAAATAAAACTTACCATTTTTCCTTGCACATAATATAAATCACGTATTTATTATACATTCTCACTCGTAAACAGCATACTTAAATATTTTTCACTTGAAACAATGTCAGAATTGTTGAAATAAAATAAACGTAGCTCCCGCAGACATAGTTTTCTTTGACAACAAAATGTTTGTTGAAGGAAAAGGAATAGATCGCGAAGCGTCAATTTTCAAACCGGAATATTCGTCAGGCAATTCTTATACGTGATGTATAATTTCGCATAAAAAAGTTTCGTGGGTTTTTGAGTAATGCTTTAACAATGTATTATCGGGGGAAATTATAAGAGGGTATAAGTTATAGACAGAAAATGATTGGGAATACACACAGTACGTCGATGTATGTCTTTGTATTTATATTATGCTGACATACGGAGCGTATCATCTGCTATTGAACTCATTACATCGACCACACTATGACAAGTGAACGATGGAACAACGATATCGCGCACGCGATGATCCACGTCAAATTGATAGCGTGGACGATCGGCGTTTGGCCGCTTCAAGTTTATGACATCTTTTCGGTAATACGATCCGCCTGGGGTACATTTTCCGCGGTAGGCATTTTCTCAGTTCGCTCATTCACATTCAATTGTTCCGAAGAAAACCAAGTTCTGCGTAGACACAGTATCGCATTCTGGATAAAATCGATATCACGATAAAAAATACTAAACTCTACATTGCTTGTTTTTAGTTTTGTTTATGCAACAGTTAGTATTATTTAAATGTCAAATAATTTTCTATACATAGTGTGGTTTTACTACGCAAAAATAATATCGTATCGCACAATGAAAAATTACGCTACGGAAACGCGTTACTTGTCTTGACAGGCTTTGATGGTGTTGTTACCTTCCGTCGAAATTTACCTGGGTTGCACCGACGCGGAAAAAAACACGGACTGTCTAATGCTCATCTGCTGCGGAATTCTCGGTGTGATAAAGATAACGTCTTTTCGCATTTATGCGAAGAATTTGACGAACAATTACAGTTCCGCGGTGAACGACTATCAGACCGTCAAACATCCGAGAGATTATTCCATCATGCGACAACACACTTACATAGGAAGATTGTTGTGTTGTTCCATGATGAGCTTCTCTTACTTCAGCTGTTTAATGTACGCGTTAATTCCGTTTTTGAGTGGCGACAGAGCTAATCAGAGTGTCACAGCGAACGAGACTGCATTGGAATATACGTTACCTTCAGCTTGCGCTGTGGAGTACTTTCACGCTCCGACGAGCATGTATACAATTATCTGCCTCTTCCAGACTGTTGCGATATTTACTGCAACTACTGCCAATAGCGGTAATATTTACTTTATATTTATTTCTATCGTTTCTATCTTTCTCGCTAATCTTAATTTATTTGTGCGCACTGTGATGTTTTATGTCGCTTTTATAGAAACAAATAGTGTAACGTAAAGCTGTGGTGTACAGTTTGTTTCTGTTTTACTCTCGTCATTCGGCATACTGTTAGATGTATATCGATACAATTTCTCTCTACAAAGGTAACGATGCTTTGTTCCTCAACATAACGTTGCATCTTTGCGGCCAAATAAAGATTTTGAGCACCAAACTTGTTGACCTCGATGTCTCCAATTTGCACAAAGATCGATTGAATATATTAATTAAAAGACACATCTACTTGATACACAAGGCCAAAGAACTTTCTGACACTGTCAATTTTGCGTTGCTGGTGCAACTGTTTATTATGAGTATTCTGTTGTGTATAATGGGTAAGTATTATAAAGTTATCGTGTATGACATTTCGTAAGTTGAAAGTTATACACGTTTAGAAATATTGCTTTCAGGATTTCAGTTTATTCTAGCGGTAAAAGTAAACAACGTCATTATGATAGGAAAGAGCTTGATGGTGCAGTGTTCCTTTTTGTCGCAACTAACTCTCTACAGTTTCATCGGGGATTATCTCAAATCCCAGATGGAAGAATTGGCACAAGCCGTTTATCAAAGTTCTTGGTACGAGTTTTCCGACAAATTCAGAAGAAACGTGATCTTTATCATCATGCGAACGGAATCTCCCGTCGCATTGCGAGCCGGAAATTTCATTATGGTAAACTTGTCAACGTATGTGAACATCTTGAAGACGTCTCTTTCGTATCTGTCTGTACTTCGTGTAATGGTAGAAACGTAAAACAAAAAAATATAAACTACAGAGTATCTAATTTAAGAAATTTTACACGCTATAACTTCGACAAAAGTTTAAGTTGTACACAAAAAATCAACAGTTACAAAATATAAAATATTAATTTATACTGACAGACTAATGTCTTATCAGGCGCAAAAAAATATGCAAACGTCATTATACCTATAAATTACGTTTCACATTTTCATTTCTAATCAGTTTACATGTGTCTGTTGAAACAAAACGCAATATTCGACACATCTGATTTTTTTTCCGACAAGGAGGTTTCTGTGCAAGAAGAAGGAGTTGTTTACGATGCACCAATTTCGAAACCGGAACACGTGTCACGCAATTCTTACGTGACTTGCAATTTCGCGTAAAAGCTTTGTCACATATGTTTTGTCGTAATTCGTTGACAGTGTATTATCAAGCCAGCTGATAAATGGGTATATAGCTCCGGAAAGAATGCTTCGGAATGTACGCATTATGTAGATGTGTGCAAATTATGTCGATTTACGGTCACATCATCGAGCTATCGGCATCAGTTTTCTGACAGTCATTACAGTCGATTCGAATGGCACAAAAACAATAGAACGACATCGCGTATGCTGTTTAAATTATTATAGTGATAATCGTGCAATTTATGAATACATGCACATTTGCTCAACGCGAATAGTTTTCTGCATCTTTGTTTTTTGTATACACTAAGAGACGTAAAGACATTTTGATAATCAAATCTCGAGCTAAATAAAAAAAAAAAAAAATTATGAATTAAAAAACACGTTGCTTGACATACTAAGCGCATCATCGATTATTAATGTCATCAAGTTGGTATCATTAACTCAATGGCGAGTGTATGTACAATGGAATGAACGATGTTGCATACGCGATGATTTTTTTCGCGAATTGCTAACGTGGCCCATCAGCGTTCGGCCGTTTCAAGTTTTTTATAAATACGTTTATTCGTTAATACGATGCGTTTTTGCCATCTATTTGATATGCAATCAAAATTTTGAGTTCGATATCGATGTATCTTGTTTTTTTAGCATAAAGACGACTTTGAAGTCTCAGAACAACGATTTTCCCGCCAAAATAACAAGAGACACGATCTTTATCATTATGACGAGATCTCTCGTGGTATTGCAAGCTGAAAACTTGTGAAAAACCCAAATTTATAAAAAAACATATGGTAAAACAATATTAAAAGTGTGATGCATTTGTTTAAGAACAGTCTTACAGAAAATAATTAAAACAGTAACACTTAGTGTTAATAATACTTACTTGTTATACGTTCTCGAAAGAATTATCGTAATGTGTCTAACATATCACACTGCTCAGCCGAAGTAGACCGTCATTCACGCCGCGTTGGAAATGTAATGTGAAAAGATATAACATCTATAGATAAAAATTCTCTTTAGTTGTGCGCGCGTAAGAAAAACGGTACGATGTCATTCGAGTAACAACAAAGAAAAGAAAAAATATGCAAAATTCTTGATCGGCAACAATTTGGCATAAAAGGGCAATTTCTGACATTTTGTGGTAATGACTGACATCGAAAGAAAGAAAAGAGCAACCCGACAAGCGGGTATGTATCTTTCAAACTGAATAAAAAATGAATCCTAATATCTGGACGTCGCGCAAACGTATCGAGCGCATTATCGGCTATTCGCGTCAGTTACTGTCATTACACGGACTCGATGGCGAGTGAACGATGGAAGGACGACATCGCGTACGCGATGACCCCCTTCAAGTTGTTAACGTGGCCCATCGGCGTTTGGCCGCTCCAAGTTTACAACGTCTACTCGCTAATACGATGCGTCGTGGCTACTTGTTGCATGGTACGAGCCTCGTGTGTTCGAATTCCAACGATCTTTTGGCACGCGATAGCTTCCGGAACGGAAGAATAAAACGAGTTTTCTGAGACTGTGCGCGATGCCTCAAACGAAATTTATTAATTGAAGTTTTTGCAAAAAAAAATTTGATATCGCGATGACAACACCGAGCACCAAATTTCTGAAGACACTAACATTTCTCTAGCAATATGGTTGGTGAAACGCTTACTTTCAGGGGCATCTCGCCGCACGTAACACCATAGAAACTTTGTTAATTATCTTGAATTGGCTTTGAATAAAACTTGACGTCTTATACCACACTTTACATTTTAAAAAATTGAAAGAAGAAAATAAAAAACCGATTTTTGCAAAGTTGATACCTTTCCTTAATATTAAATTCCGATTTTCTATATAGGTTGTAATACGAAGCGTCGGTTTTTAGAACCAACCAAGTTCCTTCGAGAATAATTCTTTAAAAATGAAATTTTACTACTTTCAAAGATCTGGAATCGAGACATGTTTGTTTCTAGACTCAAAACGCTGTTTGCGAATGAGAAAATATATCGTTTTACGCATGTACCAACAGAGCACAATAGTGATCTTGCCTTCCATGGAGATTTATATGGGCTGCACGAACGCGGAGCAGAACATAGACAGCCTCATGCTGATCTGCTGCGGAATACTTGGCGTCCTAAAGACGATATGTTTCCGTATTCACGCGGAAAATTTGACCAGCAATTACGGCTCGGCCTTGAACGATTACACGACGGTCGAAGGCAAGGAATATCGTGCGATCATGCGAAGACACGCTTCCATCGGCAGGATTCTCTCCTGTTCCATGGTGTGCTTCTCGTATTTTAGCGTTATGATATATTCGCTAATTCCGCTTCTAGGTGATACCGAAGATGTCTACGTGAATGTAACAAACGAGGAAATTAATTTGGAATATCCAATGCCGTCGAGATGCGCGTTAAATTATCTTAGGATACCGACGAGCGTTTATATTGTATATAGAATCATCTGTTTCTTCGAGTTTGTCGTTCTGATACTTACGTGCACCTGCAATCACGGTAAAATCAGAGAAAAAGAGAAGAAATATTTGTGCATCTCTCTTTTTATTATATACTGAGAAAATATATAGTTTATATTTATTATCAGTAAGTATTTAGTAAATATTTTTTTGAAGGTAACGACTCTTTATTTCTCAACATAACATTGCACATGTGCGGTCAAGTGAAAATCCTAAAAGATCGATTTGTGAACTTCGATATCGCAAGTCCGCGGGTCCACGATCGTTTCACCGCTTTAATTCAGCGACACGGCTATCTGATAGAAATAACCAAAAAACTCGCGGAAACAATCAGCATCGTTTGTCTGACGCAGTTATTTATTAGCAGCGTGCTTTTATGTATAATGGGTAAATATTTTGTAAATAAAATAAACGAGAGAATAAGACTTGTATTAAAGAGTAATGCAAACCTTTTTTTTTTCAGGATTTCAGTTTATCTTAGCGTTAAAAGCCAGCAACGTTGTTATGATGGGAAAAAGTCTCATGGTGCTGTGCACGATGTTGACGCAATTGACAGTGTACAGTTTTGTCGGTGATTACTTGAAATCCCAGATGGAAGAGATCGGACCGTTTGTCTACCAAAGCGTTTGGTACAATCTTCCCGCGAAACTGACGAGAAACTTATCGTTTATCATTATGCGGACGCAATCCCCCGTCAAATTGCAAGCTGGAAATTTTATCGTGGTAAATCTGGCGACTTACATGAGCATCCTGAAAACTTCTATCTCGTATCTGTCTGTACTGCGCGTAATGGTAGAAACGTAACATGTCACATTATTCGGTTAGATTTCTCCAAATCTATATTATAGGAACTATATACAGATTTTATTCTACTGTTATTTTAATAAAATCACTGAGTACTTTCTCACAGATGGTGCCTGTTTGTGCCAAATCAAGTAGTTTTTGTTAACGTAATATTAAAAAATATGTGTAATATGATTATAAACAGCGTAACGTCTTAATTGATTAAAAGTTAAAATCTTAAAACTTTTCTTACCTTTTACTTAAACACATCGATCACTGCTTAACGTTGCTGTTGTTGAATTTGACACTTGAAATCACCAGTTTCTCTCGACAAAGTTGCGTTAATAATTGTAGTTTTGCATAAAGGTCGTTGTAATTACGGTGGACTATATTCGATTTTACGCCCGTATTTTCATTGTCACAACAAACGTGCTCTTCACTCTGCTAAGCCTCTTTTCTATCGCTGCTCTGCTGTATTCATGACGAGATGAAAGGTATCGCAACAAGTGTCTCTTTTTTACGTAGGGAAGAAAAAGTTTTGGACAGCGAAGAAAGAACTTGCTCTGAACCTACTGAATTTTTTGTTACACGTTACACAAAACGTTTTGTTAGTGGAACTAAAAAATTCAGTAGACTCCTGGCAAGTTCTCTCACCGCTGTTCACATAATGACTAATCTCCTTTCCATTCCACTTCTTTTTCCACTTCGTGCGTTTATCTTATCGCCGTGCAATGAGCCTACGCATCACCTAATAAAATATGACTCTATTGGGGATATATCGTCGCGGTTGATAGCCTCGCAATAACGTTTCGTAATTCACATTCGTAAATTGACGTCGAATTTGCGAAATTGAACACATCGAGCAAAACAACAACTTGACAGAGCAATTTCGGCTTATTCAGTCATTCGTGCGTAGTTCGCGTGCAGTTCGCTATAATGTCACATGATCTTTGGAACGATGACATCGCGTCTGCCTTTTTTATTCAGAAAACGTGCATGCAAATTCTCGGTGTGTGGCCGCTCAGTAAGATGACGATATTCGCGATGATGCACGTCGGCTTAACATTGACGCTACAGGTACGTTAAGAGCCGGGAAAAGGGAATGATTATGCAAGTATGTTACAGCAAAGAAAATGTAAGTATGTGCATTGCAACGCGCGAGAAATTTAAGTACACAGAGAGTTATAAATAAGAGAATAAAACCTCACTCTTCTCTGGAGAACACGTCAAACTCTTTATAAGTTTATATTCATGTGTGAGTGACTAGTTAAAATAAAAGTGGGAAGAAAATTGTATTTTAAATCTCTCCTTTTCGTATCATTAAAATACTCAGATATTAGAACTTTGTTTTACATATTTATATTATGTAAACATATACTGTATTTTCTAAGGCGAAGGAATCGTTATTAGTTGACGATGTTCATCTTCCTGTTTATGGAAGTTACCAGAGACTCTCGTGACGTCGCCGAGAACATAGACATCGTGGTCTTCTGCACGTGCGTATCGCTTCTGTTCATAAAGTGTGTCTGTATTACTGTCAGTCGAAAGAAACTGGCCAGGAATATTCACGCTGCGATCAGCGACTGGACGTCCGTGAGCAAGGATGAGGAGTCATTCGAGATCATGAAGAAAAACGCCTTTAAAACCAGAAGATTCACATTGATTTTAACGTGCTCAATTGGTGCACCTAGTGTTCTTTACATATTTGGAATCGTTTACGTGAATCTGAAGCAAGCGCTTTTACTAGCAGATCTGAATGTAACAGAAAGAGGTATTTTCAACACATCCGCCGAATAAAGTGATCTTGCAATATATCGCAACTAATTCAGTGAAATGTATTAACTGTTACGCGCACAGATAACATCACAGTAAATTGGATGTTCTTCATACCGTCTGGTATGCTGGGTAGCAGAGTTACCGGATTGCAGTACGCAATGATCTCCACAGTACAAATTTTTCAAATAACTGCGTTATGTTTGTCCCAATTAGTTTCGGAGCCTTTTTACATCAACGTCACGTTACATCTCGCCGGTCAGCTCAATATACTTAAACAAAAATTCGAGAAATTTGCGAATAAACCGGACACCGTGGTAAATCGTCGGAAGCAATTGGCAAGTCTGGTCGACAGACATTGCGAGTTGACGGAACTCAACGAAAACTTGGAAGATACGTTTCATTTGATTATATTTTTTCAAATCGTTTTAGCGGGGCTTTTGCTCTCGATAACAGGTATTACGTAGCAACAATTTTACATATGCACTATTTATTCTTTTTAGAAAAAAATATTTTTCTGTCTTTTCTACAGAAATTTTTCTTCTCACATTTCTGTAGAAATTTTAAAATTAAGAGACTGGATTGAATTTTAAGTTAAAGATACTTACGTACATTTATCTATCAATTAAAAGTGAATTTTCTTTCAGGTTTACGCATAGAGTTTTGCATAAAAACCAACAACTACTTCGAATTAACCAAGAGCATTCTGATTATGAATTTCTGTTTTCTGCAGTCGATGATGTACTCCTACGGGGGTGAATTTGTACAAGCGGGAAGCGAGGACATATTTCACGCCATGTTTAAGAATTCCTGGTTCACTCTTCCGGCGACGTTGATGAAGGATCTGCACTTCGCGATGATGAGGTCGAGCAATCCGTTTCGTCTGACCGGCGGGAAATTGTTCTACACTAATCGGGAGACGATGGTTTACTTACTCAGAAGAACGGTTTCGTACATATCGGTTTTACGAATAGCGCTGGGAGATTAATATCGCAGAGATCCCTGTATTCCATATAGCGAGAATTAATAATATAAATTATTACGAGAGATATTGTAAAAAGTTGATGCGTCGTGTAATATGCAAATATTGGCTTATTAAAATATTTTTTAACGTACGCTTATATCGCGTGACTCCTGCAGCGCCATATGTTACGACTTAGCGAAACAGGAATATCTTAGCTAGACAGAGAATCAATCACAGTTTTTATTTTTGCGCAAATACCTGAGAAGACGTATCCAGATTTGTCGAGCAGAAATTTCTCTCTCACAAGCACTCGCACGGCACCTTTCACTCGGTCGCGTCTATTGCCAGACTGACAGGTCTATCTCTTCACCCTTTCTCCTTTGGTGGCCATACGTTGCATAGCGATAGGCAGAAGAGAACTCGTGGGGAAGAGGACTATGCTCCACAGTTGGTATCGAGCAACGTAATTCGTCGCGAGTATGTGTGTGCGTAATGTAGCATCGCGTTGAACTTGCTGCGCATTATCGAACATTCGAAAGATGCGCGATAGAGATGCAAATTTTCCATGTCACTTATCTTACTACCCTAAAGATCGGCCGGTGCCGAGGTGGATTGGACGGGGCAATTCTTCTCGAAAGTAAGTCATCGAACCGGCCGAGCAATTGTCAGTCACGCACGATCACAATTTTTCTTTTTTTTGAGGCCGAAATTAGCCACCGCCGAACATGACGACAAATTGGGACAGCGGTATGGATTACGGCTTTGTCGCGATAAGATCGATGATGTGGATAGTCGGATTGTGGCCCGTGCAACGAAATAGCGTAATTTACACGATACAGTGGCTAGTGGCGTTCGCGATAGGGGTGAGATTACGTAGATTAGAAACATTTTTTGTGTTGTATGTCTTTAAACGATAAAATTATTTACATCAACGATCAAACAATTTGCTTGAGTTTCTTTTAATCAGATTAAAAAATGTTGTACCTGACAAACATATAAATATCTCAGTAGAAGATCTAAAAGAAAGAAAGCAATTTATTCCACACATTATATGTAATAGAAAAATAATAATTGAAACTTTGCAAATAAATATTGAACGTTGTTGCTCGTCTCAAACTGCCGTTTTCCGCATAGCGCAATTTCACGTGAGAATGCAATTTTGTATTTGCCGTCGCGCAGTCTCTCACAATGCTCAACGTGCTGATAGAGTCGTTCAAGAGCTGCGGCATCGCCCGGGACGGTCTGGAGATTTTTCGTCTCGTAGAGAGCTGCGTACACGCGTGGCTGAATTTGATTTTTCCGCGCATTTACATGAGAAAACTCGCGGCCAACGTGAATTCCGCGATCGACGACTGGTCGTCTCCGTTCATGAAGAAAGAATCGCGCGCGACAATGACGGCGTACGCGCGTACGGGGCGATTGGTCGCCCTGGCTCAATTGGCTGTCGGCTCTGTGGGAAGCGTCTTGTGGTTCATTTCCGTCTTCCTCGAGAACAAGCGAAAGGTGTTTAATTTTTTTCGAAAATCTTTTACGTGACAGAAACAATTGTTTCTCTCTGGACCATTGTTTTATCTATAAAAATTTTTTATCTTGAAAGATTTGCATTTTGACAGGTCGCAAGCAACATCAACGTGACCACGTGGAACTTCGTCCTTCCGTCAACGTGTCTGTACAAAGGAGTTTCCTATTCCACGTACGAACTACTGTTTGTCATGCAAATAGTACAGGGATTTGTAATATTCGTAGCGGAATGTGCGTGTGACAGCTTCTTCTTCAGCATCACCGTGCATCTCTGCGGCCAGCTCGAGCTCCTCAGATTGAAATTTACGGAAATCGACAAAAACTCGAATAACAAGCATCGTGGAAAATTGGTCTTAGGACCGTTGGTCGAGAGACATTGTCAGCTAATAGTATTGGCTCGGAATATCGAGGACGCTTTCAACATCAACATTTTACTGCGGCTCTTGATAATTAACATAGTTATTGCAACTGGAGGTAATATACGTTTTTCGCAAATTTTGCTGTTATTGACTTTTAATTAAGAGATCTTGCAAAATGAATCAAAAATCAATTATTTTTTAAACGTACAAAAAAAAATTTTTTTTAAATACTCTCAGCAGAAAAGTATCATTAGATCAAGATATTCGTAATCCAAGCAATTGCGATTTTCAGGAATAAATGTCATCCTGTTGTTTAACAATCACGATTACAAGGGTGTAGTAAAAATAATAACAGCCATTCAGTTTCACGTGGTGCAAATCTTCTTGTACACATACGCCGGTGATATATTGCAGAATCGAAGTCTATCAATCTTTTCCGCCGTATACAACTCCACGTGGTACGAAATGTCGCCCGTCATGGTGAAGGATTTGGTATTCGTCATGATGAGGGCAAAGATTCCTCTCCGAATTAGCGCTGGAAAATTTTTCTATCTCACGCGAGCCACGATGACGAATATTTTGAAAACCACCTTGTCGTATATTTCGTTCTTACGAGTGACAATGGAGAATTAAAACCGTGTTTCAAATCTTACCCTCTGCTATAAGAAGTAATAAATATAGAAATAACCAGATAAGTGTGCATAGATATTGTAAAAATATTGCGTTCCTAGATTTTTTTTCATCTCCGTAATAGTGTCTTCAAGAGATCGAGCACGTTGCTAACGGAATTGTTTATCAAAGAATATTTTACAGCGAGTTACCGTCTTATTGAGTCGGAGTGACATATCCAGATCGAAATATCGTTCAAATTCAAACCAAAATAGAACACTGCAGACAATCGAACAAAACGCGATACGTGAGCAGTTTGTGTCAGCGTTAGTTTTGCAACAAAAGACATCAATTCCAAAGAAACCATTTGCGAAATAGCACAATGTTGCCATTTGCGAGCAATGTTGCTAGCAGCAACATTAACGTAGAAAAGTAAATTTATTGACTGAGTTTTACGAAATTGCATGCATTAGGATTATAGAGACGGTCTGATAAGCAGGTATACATCGAGTTAAATAAAGAATGAAGCGCACTACGATGATGTTGCTCGCGAACATCATCGGTCATTTGACAGTACGGGAAACATTATCCCGAGCCGATGGCGACGAAACAACAGAACAATAGCATCGCGTACGCGATGATCCCCTTCAAATTGTTAACGTGGCCTATCGGGGTTTGGCCGCTGCAGGTTTTCAACCACTTTTCGTTAATACGATGGATCGTGGCCACCTGTTGCTTGGTACGCAATTTTTGAGCTCGATATTGTTACTCTTCGCGCTCGTGTTTTTTTGATTTTGTTTTTATTCGAAAGAACGCGAGTGTTGCAGAATAAAATACTTTGGTGTGTCAGAAATTACAAAAAGTTTACAAAATATTTTGTTATCATTAGCGCGCTATTTTTTTGTGAGATATAGAAAAAATCATTCTAAACGTTTTTCAAAATATTGCGACAAATTAGTTTGTTAATACTTTTATGTTTTTCTCCTTTGTTTTAAGATTTTAATCATTAGATACGCGTACAATTAAAAAGCTGTTATAGAGATTTGTAATTAAATCTCATTAGTTACGAAACGATTTCATGGAACTGGAATTGGGTAATATTTTTTCTAGACATCAAACGCTGCATGCAAAATATACCGTTTACTCATATCAACAGAGCATAATAGTGATCTTGCCGATCATCGAGTTTCGACTCGGTTGCACCGACGCGGAAAAGAACGTGGATTCTGTCATGATGATTTCTTGCGGGCTGCTAGCTATGCTGAAGACGATATGGTTTCGCGTTTACGCGGACAATTTGGCGGACAATCACAATTCCGCGATAAACGATTATCTCACGATCGAGAGCGCGGAGAAATATGTTATTATGCGACGACACGCGTTCGTCGGGAGGATGCTCGCTTGCTTCATGATATGTTTCTCTTACGTCAGCAGCGCGGTATTTACGTTGGTTTCTGTCTTAACTGACGAAGGAACCGCGCCGAGCAACGTAACGACCGAAGAAGCGATGGAAGATTATCCGATACCGTCGAGATGCACTTTGGAATATCTCGACATGCCGTCGAGCATGTCGAAAATCGTTCGCTTTTTCGAATTCATTGTGCTTGTGCTCACAAGCACGAGCAACCACGGTAATAATACACAGTAATCAGCAATTATACTTATCTAATTTAGCCGTGGTGTTTATCGAAATAATTTTAAAGGCACCGACGCGTTGTTTCTCAACATAACGTTGCACGTTTGCGGTCAGATGAAAATTCTGAAGGACGACTTCAGCAACTTTAACGTTTCTAAATCGAAAGTCCGCAGTCGCTTTATCGCGTTAATCGACAGACACACTCATCTGATAACGATGGCGAGTGAACTCGCCGAGACAATCAGTTTCGTCTTGCTGATGCAGTTCTTTGTCAGCAGTATGCTTTTATGTATAGTAGGTAAATACATGTTTGTCTGTTCAGTATATTTGCAATGCAAGTGCGTAATAATAATTTAATATTCACGCAAAGATGAATAACACACTAATTACTATTGACGCAATTTATAAAGAGTAAGAAAAAAAGATAAATTATAGAAAAATCTAAATCAAAGATTAAAAAGGGAACAATATTTATTTTTCAGGATTTCAATTCATTCTCGCCCTAAAAACTCACAATATCGGCATGTTGGCGAAAAGCGCCATGATACTATGTTCCTTTCTGTCGCAGCTGACGGCATATAGCGTCGTCGGGGACTACTTTAAGTCCCAAATGGAAGAGGTAGGACAGTCTATTTACCGAAGCGACTGGTACGATCTTCCCGCAATTGTGACGAGAAATCTCGTATTCATTATGATGTGGGACCAGCTTCCGATCAAGTTCCAGGCCGGAAACTTCATTGTGGTAAATCTGTCGACTTACATGGGCATTCTGAAGACCTCCGTTTCTTATTTATCCGTTCTACGCGTGATGGTTGACGCGTAGAACAAACACATCAGATATAGGCACAATAAAAATAATTTTGTAAATTACATTTTTGTAATACGTAGATAGAATCTTAGAGAAATTACCGAGCTCTCTGTAGAAGAAATAAATTATTGTAAACTTTTTAAATAAAATTGCCAAACAATTACGTACAATTTATGAATTTTTCGTTCGTGACAATTGCGAAAATCTTTCGCAATAATTAATTAATTAATCAAGAACAGAAGGACACACCTGAAACGTGCGTTGAGTGTTGCGTCAGAAACGAAAATTCTCTTCTACACGAAAAACATGTCTTCCGAGAAAAAGTCGTCATAGCAATAGAGAAGTGTGGTCACAACTTCGACAGCAATTTCGGAGCAATGTTCTTGAAATAACACCGAAGCTCTCTCTTTTTTTTCTCTTCACCCTACCGTATTTTCACGAAAGAAATTGTGCAGCAATTTTTTTAAACAACAGCTGTTCGGAAAAAATAGCGGAGTGCGCCGGTAAGTATTAAAATAAGCGCAACTTCAATAAGATATGAACGCGAATTTCGCATTGACGATCGACCCACAATTACGGACACGGACCGGCATTAGCAGCTAACGCGCAGCGTTCCCCACTTGACTGTAACAATGTCGTGGAAAGACGAAGTGGCGTACGCTATGACTCCCATCAAACTTTTAACTGTACCCGTAGGTGGTTGGCCCTTGCAGGAATACAACAAGTTCGCTTTGGCGCGTCATATCGTGTCCAGCTGCGGATTGGTACGTTTTTTCAATTTCCATGCCGCAAACGTCGCGCAAAACAAAAAAAAATTTTTCACCGCTCGCGTGTTCGGCTTGTCCCGTGAACATATAAGTTCACGTATGAAGCATGGGTTTGTTCGACGTGATATCAATGCGGCAGTAAAAAAAAAGAAAAATAAAGACACGATGAATAATTTTCTGTTTTCTGTGCAGAGCGTGATGGTTGTGGTGCAGTATCTCGAACTCTACTACAATTGCACCAGCGCGGTCGCGAATCTCGACGCTTTGACGCTCTTCGCGTGCGGCATTCTCGCTGTGTTGAAGATCGTGTGGTTCCGCGTATACGCCGATAATCTCACATGCAATTATTCTTCCGCCATGAGCGATTATCGCGCGATGGACACCAAAGAGAAGCGCACCATTGTGCGAAAACACGCTTTCTTCGGGCGGATAATCAGCATCATCGCCCTGTTGATCTCTTATGTCGATTCAGTGGTGTTTGTCGTAGGACACGCGCAAGTGAGCAGCGAGGAGGCCCATCTCAACATATCCGTCTGGGGCCATCGAGCGGGATACGCCGTTCCGTCAACGTGCACCTTAGCCCATTTTAACATCTCGATGGGTTTGTATCTGGTCATTTTCACGCTGGAGTGCATCTACCTCGTTATTATGTGCATTAGCAATCATGGTAAGCTTGTGATACAAAAAATTAAAAAAAAAACATATCAGTAGATTTAAAAATATTAATATCTTTAAAAATTTTCTCTCTCGTAATTATATTTTAAAACAACTTTGCTCTCGCCATACGCCATTTTTGCGCATTTTTTCTATTTACGCAAATAAAAATTAGATAATTTTGATTATTAATATTTATATTTTTTATTGATACTTTATAAATTTTTTATTGTATTTTATTTTGATTTATTCGTAAATGCGTCAATTCACGTAGTTACAAAATATTCTCAATCGCGATATTTCAAGGTAGTGATGCTCTGTTTCTTCACATTACGTTGCACGTTTGCGGTCAGTTAAAAATTCTAAAAATCCAGTTCAACAACTTCGACGTTACAAGACCGAATGTTTACGAGCGTTTTAACGCGCTAATTTTAAGACACGATCATTTGATAAGGATGGCCAGGAAGCTCGCTGAGACAATTAGCTTTGTGCTGATAGTGCAACTCTTTATCAGCAGCATGCTCATATGTATAGTAGGTGACTATATACTATTTTATATTTATATTCATGTGTGCGCGCACATTCAAGATCTTACGTTATGATATACAAAAATCATTTATGTTAATCAGACGTCTTTGTTGCAGGATTTCAGTTTATTATCGCGATGACAACCGGCGACTTTGGCATGATGTCGAAAAGTTTCATGGTGCTTAGCGCTTTTCTGGCGCAGCTGACAGTATACAGTTTCGTCGGTGATTATTTGAAATCGCAGATGGAAGAAGTCGCGCTGTCCGTTTATCAGTGCGACTGGTACAATCTTCCCGCGAAAGTGGCGAGAAACATGGTGTTCATCATGATGTGGACTCAGCTCCCGATCAAACTTCAAGCTGGAAATTTTATCGTGATGGATCTGGCGACCTATATGAGTATTTTAAAAACGTCTGTTTCGTATTTGTCTGTTCTTCGCGTGATGGTGGAGACATAAAACGCTCGAAACAATAAAACAAAACTTTTTATCAAATGGATATTTAGAGACACAACGATATAAACAGCATTTTTAAATAAAATTGCTAATTATTATTTGTCAAAATATGTTTCTAATTTCTACTTGTACAACATTTGATATATTCGTGATGACATTCGATTATTTCATGTCTGAAACAGTCGCAAGAAGGCGATACTATAGTTTTCCTATTCTTACGCTTTGATCAAAAGCCTTATATAGCTCCTGCAGACAAACGCAACTTTACAAGAAGCAACGTAGTAGCCAATCAGCATTTTGCTCTCATGGAAGAGTAACGTATTGATTGGCTGTTGCGTTCTGTCCGCAAGTGTATTACCAATCAGAAATGTTTTTCTGCTTTGCATGTGTTTTTGCAATAATGGGTTTAAAAAAAAAAAACAGAAATGTTTCGAGTTTCTTTTTTATGACAAACTGAATATATTTTACTGTATAATAATTTACATGTAACAAGACTGGTTTTTGGAGCAATGTTTTTTTAAATCACTTTTACGTTTCACTTTTCTGCCACTCAAACGATATAATCAAAGGTAGTTCGTATGTTGCAGAATACAGTTGATATTTGCTAAGATTTGTTAATACTCGATTTTGAGTGATTTATGAATAATTTAATCTTGTCTGATAATGTACTTGTGTTTTTTGTTTTCGATAAGAATTTATTATAATTGTTTAATAAAATGATATTATATGTAATCAACTTATTGCGTATATTTTTGACTGCGATGTAAATAGAACTGATACAGTAAAGAGAAGAAAACCCAAGTAGTCAGCCTAACCTTTTTTATGTTAAACACGTGGATACAACCATTTTATTGTTTGAAGTGCGTACTATCTGTACGCACATATCGATAGCTCGAAATAATTCACGTGTACACGTTTAAATGCTATAAATAAAATGGCGCAACGATTAAGCAACAAAGGGAAACTTAAATCGTTGTTCGCTGTCACGGGCAGTGCCCTTGCTCTGTTCGGCGGTATTTCGCTCTATCAGGGCAATGAAAAGTTTTACAACGAAGTTGCCATACCGATGATGCAACTATTGGATCCGGAAACTGCTCACAATGTCGCGGTAAAAACTTTGAAATGGGGTCTCGTGTCGAGTCAGAAAACAGAAGATTCCTGTTTGCTTCGAACAAGTGTGTTTGGTTTTAACTTGACAAATCCTATAGGCATGGCCGCAGGATTTGATAAACAAGGAGAAGCAGTAGAGGGATTGCACAAGATTGGCTTCAGTTTCGTCGAGATAGGTGAACTATTTTTCTTTCAATTTTTTGTTCCATCAAACAGCGCAGTTAATTTTTATTTTGTATGTTGCAGGATCTGTGACGCCTAAGCCTCAGTTTGGCAACGCAAAACCCAGAGTTTTCAGATTGCCGCAGGACAGAGCAGTCATAAACAGATACGGATTTAACAGCGACGGTCACGACGTTGTGTGGGAACGTTTAAAAAAATTAAAAGAGAACAAGAATTTTAACGGCATTATCGGAGTAAATTTGGGAAAGAACAAAGAGTCCGAGGACGTGGCTCAAGATTACATTAACGGTATAAAAAAATTTATGGACGTAGCGGATTACTTTGTAATTAACATTTCTAGTCCCAACACTCCGGGATTAAGATCCCTACAGAGCAAACAGAGTTTAAAGCAATTACTAACAAGTATCAATGCAGCGAGAGAGGAATTGAGTAGCAAACAGCCACTGCTCTTGAAACTGGCTCCGGATTTGTCGGATTCAGAACGGCAGGATGTGGCGGATGTGATTTTGCAAAAGAAATCCAAAGTGGACGGTTTAGTTTTGTGCAATACGACAATTGCACGACCGAATTTAATTGATCGGAACAAGGAGGAAAGCGGAGGTCTCAGTGGCGCGCCTCTTACTGATATTTCCACCGCTATGATTTCCGACATGTACAAAAGAACACGGGGCAGCATCCCGATCATTGGAGTGGGTGGTATATTCTCTGGCACCGATGTTTACGCTAAAATAAAAGCTGGTGCCTCTCTGGTGGAACTTTACACCTCTTACATATACAACGGACCTCCGATAGTCAGCAAGATCAAAAAAGAATTGTGCGAAATACTCGAAGCAGATGGCTTTTCTTCTGTGAATGATGCAATTGGTCGAGATACTAAGAACAGATGAATATTCTCCTGTAATAGAGACGTAATATCGCTACGTACAAATAAGTTTTTGTTGGAATATGGATATAAAAATGTGAATATATGTAATAATGTTCTATAAATAGTGTGTATTTATATTGTAATTAAATAAAAGTGTTGGTTTATTTGCGTTTGTCTTGTGAATATTTCAGAGAACATTATATATATGTAATTGAACGGTATCTATATACTATAGTGCAAATTATATATAAAATATTTGTCATAAATATGTCATAACATTAGTTATTAATCGCTAATTGTCATGAAAATATCGTTAAACTTGTTTTCCAAGAGAATATCGAGTAAAAACTATATACTTTTTTGTGTAATATGAGTTTTTACTCGTTTTACGTAAGCATTTCAGGACAACTGCTAGATAATATTAATAAATTAATAACTTGTATCTTACTTAGATTATTTCGCTATTATTTCATTTAAACTGATCGATCTCGTTAGTCGTTCAACAAAACTGGCTGATTTTCACCTAATTACAATCGTCATTTAAATGAATTAACAAAGTTAACGGAGATGACAAAAGCAGACGTGAGACAAGTTTCAATTTTAGTGGGAAGAACGTAACGCTGATAGCCGTTGACTGGTGGCGTTGTTGTGTGTGGCGAAGTCGCGTTTCAAGTCGCCGCACGTCTCATCCACGTCCTCGCGATACTCGTGAAATCGGAGCAGTCAGCTGTTAGTGTCAAGCGAACATTCTTAACCAAGAAATTGCGCGAATATTTGGCAACCTGGACGCCCGTGATCGATCACGACGACGACGTGCGCGATCCGACGATCAGAGCTAGCTTGATTCGGCCACGACAGAGGTACTTGCGTTTCTCTACGAGTTCGCCTCATTGTGTCCGCTTGTGGGAGAGTCACACGGGGCCGCCTCGTCACGCACGTATCTCCCGTGCTGGACGAGTATCAGTCATCATCGACGCGCAATGTACTCGTGACAATCCTGGATTCCAGCGCGTCATCGCGACGATATTTCTCTCTCGCGATTTCCAACGTTCAGCTCTGCCAGCGTTTGCGACGTAATACGCGCAATCCACGGGTTAAGAAACAGCATCCGTCGAATTTTTCTCACGAATAGCAAATTTCTCCCGTCGTGTTCTCCAGTCGCGTGCACACGCGAGCCCGTCCGCATGATCTGTGACGAGAAAACTGCAGTTTTCTGGTGCGCAAAACGATTTCTTTCCAAAGAAATTGAATGATTCGGTTTGTATTTTTTCACATGGTTGGCCCTTCGCGTTCCCGTGACGCGATACCACGTAATTGTGCTGATATGCATGAAAATAAAGATGCAATATTACGCACTATTGTTAATTTCTAATCGAGTATTTTGTGGTGTTGAAGGATGCAACAAGTTCCTTGCAAATCGATATTATTGCAGTTATGGTTCTATATAATTAACTGCTGGACAAAGAATCGTGTACTTTTTTAGTATTACGTGTGTGATGCAAATTAGCTCATTGTTATAACTCGGAAAGTATTGTCTTTTTATATATACTTTATTTTATATATTTATAGATATTTTTTGCCTGAACATGTATATATTAAGAAGATGCCGGAAGACAAAAAAAAGGAGTGACATCATTCTTGAATATAGTCTTTTCTTCTTTGCGAAAATTTTGTAAGAGACAAAGGAGCTATACGTTACATACTTTGCTCGAATAAATATTGGAGATTGACATTGCTCGTACTCCGATCGACTAATGTAATATACAAGATAAACAATTCCATTATAAAGATGAAGAAATTCTATCAAGAATTAACAAGGCCGTAATTTTCGAAATGTGCGTCTAGACGAAGAGATACGGTCTCTTTGCCATGTGTGTCAAAATTTTGAACGCGCCATGTGACTTTGCGAATTGCAACTTTGCGATTTGATTTGTATTTATTGTGTCCCGCGGTGAAATCGTCAATATATAAAATCACCTTGACTTATGGATCGTTCTTCTTCGGCAAAAGAGAGAGATGTGCGTATAAAGAAGAAAAAAAAATCCCATTAAAATGCAAAAAAGCGGCACGGGATATGTGTATACTGTGTTATATAAGAACAATGTTTAGCATTTAAAACACATAAAACTGTTTTTTGAAAACAAAATTCTTAGAAAGACGAAATAAATGTGTACGTGTGCGATAAACTTATACTCATAAAATGAGATATCTCACGTTTTCTACTCTGCTCGAGCGATTCGTTTTTTTTATTGAAAACTCGTTCGACTGCGTGTGTAACATGTATGTTTTTATATCGTGCACATTTCTTCTCTCTGATAAATATTATATATATAATACGTACATATTATATATATATATATATTTTATAACGCTTGGATTTTGTGTGATTGGAGTGTTTTATTTTGGGTTACACACCTTGATATACGTTTAAAAGTATAATGCATATCTGTACGTCATTCGGTTTTGAGGAAAATGTGTAAAAATATTTATCTCAGAGCCTTCTTTGATTATCACTCTTAGTCACTTGAATTTAACAAAAAATGCTGCGCCAATGAATAATTATTTGTTTTCGTATTCGCGAGCATAATTTCAAGCTTACTTGAATTTGATTTTACTTTTTAACGAATTTATCAACTTTGTATTTAAATGAAACAAAAAAGTCTGTTTCATCTTTGCTTATAAAACTCGATTATATTTTACGACGAAAGATAAACGGCGGAACAGGTTTTGAGAATCTTGCAAGATTGAAAGTCTCATTAACACTTGTTCGTGTTAATATGAATATTCTCATCTTTTGAGGTGATCAGAATAAATGATAATTAGTTTGAAATTTCACGATGTTTTTGTTATTCGTGCAAAACAACTCGACACACTATTGCGACTATTATTCTTGGAAGATTGAAGTTTCGCAAATTTTTGGAATTTTCTTTTTTTTAATAATTTCATAATATTCTCGTAATATAAACTAAGAAATGTGAATAGGTCGTAAGAGCCATTTTTGCAGGCTGTTATGCCGAAACGACCTATTTACATTTCTTAGTTTAGACTTTTAGAGCCTCTTAAGATTCTTCATTAATTCTCGTAATATATTTCAAACAAAAAGCGTTATTTATCTCAAGTGATCATCTGATTATTCGATAAGTTATATAAATTGTTTTACCTACACATATAAAACTGAAGCACAAGGCAAAAGTGCGTGTAGTAGATAGAATAATGTCGTAATCAAGATTTGTGTTTAATCAGCTGTATATTAAGAGTGTTTTTATTTGAACTTCTTTTTACGCAATATATATCTTTGTATTTTTCTACAATCGACGAATATAAATTTGCATAAATTTATTTTTTACAACATATTGTGCTATAAATATAATAAATAATAAAAAGATGTTTACGATGAAGAGATAAATAGTGAGATATAAATTAAGTAAAGTCTCGAAATTCAAATTTATGCTATTGTCTGTTTTGATTACAGAACATATTGCATCGATCTTGCGAGCGGTGAATTATGATTCTGTAGCAGTTGTGTAAGATCTCTCGATATCTCTCAGAATGTTCAAAGACAACGATAATGGAGCGGGAAGTTGCAATGCCGCGCCTCCTCGTCCTAGAAGATTATTTCCTCGATTTTCTCTGCGAAGGTTGTTGTATTCCAGTCCGATCATCGGTCGTCGAATTGCAAGAACGCCGAGCACAAGTAATAAAAATTCAAAAAGTACGTCAAATGAATCTATTAACCTTTAACGTATACTACCATATATAACATTAAGAATAATCATATATTAACATATATTAACATTAAGAATAATCTACATCACGAAAATATTTTTCGCAGGTAAGGATCAGACGAGTAGTAGAATGACGGACGTTGAAAAAGGCGAAGCCAGAGCCAGTAACGGCTCCAGCCACTTTCAGTTTCACAACATAGATCTGCATCGTGCTTCCAGCAAAGGCTCTGTACTCTCTTCCGCGGGAAAGGTAGCGTAAGCGAGATTTAAACTCTGTTTTTTTGTTTTTAATATGTTTTTGAAAACCTTTGTCAGATTTATTGACAAGTGTATCATTTGCTGTCTCAGAGTAACGAAAACGGGATGATGGAGTGCCCGTTATGCTTGTCCGAGCTTCCAGCAGAATTCTTTCCTGTTGTTCAATCTTGCCATCATCGCAGTTGCTACGACTGTTTTCAACAATACTTGAAAATGGAAATCTCCGAGTCCAGAGTTAACATTGCTTGTCCCGAATGTTCGGAGCCGATGCATCCAAATGGTGCGTGTTGTTTTATTTTAGACATTTCTTTTTACAAAACAATTTTCATCAAATGAAAGAATTTTTTTTAATTTCCCTAACAATCTTGTGTTCTTTTCTCGCAGATATTCGGATGATTTTGAATGATCAAACGCAATTAGAGAAATATGAGGATTTTATGGTTCGAAGAGTGCTCGCTGTGGAACCTGACGCGAGGTGGTGTCCCGCTCCAGATTGTAGTTTTGCCGTGATCGCCAGCGGTTGTGCCTCGTGTCCGAAATTACGCTGCGAACGACCAGGTTGCGATTCGTATTTTTGCTACCACTGCAAAGCGCGATGGCATCCGAATCAGACGTGCGACGCGGCTAGAGCGCAACGATCGCAATATTACGAACGCAGCTCCTCTCTGAGTTTCAGCCAAAGTGATTCTCAACATAGTAAGTCAAACTGTATATGTTAATTGGTATCTATTTTCGTTATTTCAGCAACTTATAATCTTTGATTTGTTTAGGAGACGATATAAAACCTTGTCCGAGATGTCAAGTATTAATTGTGAAAATGGACGATGGAAGCTGCAATCACATGACCTGTGCGGTTTGCGGCGCGGAGTTTTGCTGGCTCTGCATGAAAGAAATCAGTGATCTTCATTATCTCAGGTATTGAATGTTCAATTATGAATAAAAGTAGATGAATTTCCGCAACAATTTAGGCACGAGTACTTTACATGATGTTTCATATTCTATTTGCAGTCCTTCTGGCTGCACTTTTTGGGGGAAAAAGCCTTGGTCCAGAAAGAAGAAAATCCTTTGGCAGCTCGGAACTCTGGTAGGAGCACCGATTGGAATCGGGCTTGTGGCTGGTATTGCATTTCCTGCTATGATAATAGGTTAGTCATATTGAAAAAAACATATGTATATTACGATATAGCGCACGCATATAAATGTGCCGGAATGTTGCATTTACAAATCACAATGTCAATGTAAATTTATTTCTTTGTTTAAGGTATACCTGTATGGGTAGGCCAGAAATTGTACACGAAATACGAGAAAGCCAACAAGCACAAAAGAAATGCCTTCATCGTTGGCGGAGTTGCTGCTTCGGTAAGTTTATTTGAACGCTTTCTACACAATATCATGGAAGTGTCACTTTTTATTGAACCGGAATATACCTTAGTAGATAGCAATTGAACAAATCTTATTTGAATCTGCGGTTTTTCTCTAATATTACTGAATATTACTATCGCAATCATCTGTTTTTCGACGATCTAAATGTGCGTGGCGTATAGAGAGCCTTCGAAAACTTTTTGAAATTTATTTAATTTTTCAATAAAATAAATTTTCGAATTTTTATTTAATATTTCAATGAAAAAAGTGATGCAATTTGCTTCTACATCTACGTTTTGACTCTTATTATTGCCGTTTTATTATTCGTACAATAGTTTCAAGCTTCTCGAGAGTCATTTGTATTTATATCTATTCGCTTATCAGATTAACGAAAAAAATATGTGCTGTTAGCTTAATCCTCTTATCAACTGTTTGAAGTGATTCTCTCATTACGACATTTCTGTAAAATTCGATACAAACTTTTCGAACGATCCAATATAATCGCAAAATTGTCAGTTTCTAATATTTGCAAAATTAGAATGTGTGTGTGCGTGCTCTATTTCATAAAGTTAAATTAAGCGTCATTTATATTTCAAATATTCTTTTATATTTTAAAAACTTAACGTCCCACGTACGCGATTTGAGTGAATCGATTACGTAAATTTTGCATATTACGTGATTATTTTGCACGCGCACTTAGAAAAACAAATGGATGTATATATTAAAAATAGGAACTTTGTTCGCTATTCGTGATAACATCGAAGTATATTTTATCTATATAGTTTATACAGAGAAAATGGATAATACAATTGTATATAGCGTTAACAAAACAGCGCGATCGCTGGAATAATGTTGTCGGAAGAAGTTTATCACGGGACGTGTTCGGGCAGATGGAACGTAATCGTTTTATGTATATCTCGAAAATATTCTATAACTTTGATGCATGCCCTATAACATCGATCACCAATCTAGTTGATTCCTAGTAATTGTGTATCACATCTATTTGCCTAAATCCCTCAACGACTTGGCACAGCGCATTAAAGATGTTCGTCGGTAATATCTGAGCAAAAAATCGAATTAGGAAAAGCAATGTCGATAAGAAGTCATCGTTCTCCCCTTCTCTCATAATGCTTATCTTAAAAAATTCCGATTTTATCTTACTTTTGAGACTTTCATCGAATTAGCAAGTGATTCTTGCACGATTAGTCAATAATCATTTTTAAACTTTTTCGAAGTAATAATTTTTTTCGATAATATGTGTTAAAAGTTCACATTAATTTATACCTAAGACATATTACATATATCGTGCCGTTTAAAATGTTTCGATCTCGATCAATTTTCTCATCTACGATATCTCGTCGCAAAGAGAAGAAAATCTAAGAGCACAAGTTTTCTAACGTCCGTTATATTCTTCCGACGTGAGCCGCGTGCTTCTTCGTGATTATCTTCTTCGTCGTTCGTGTTCGTGTCATTGCCGGTCTAAGCCTCCTTCGGATTGTGAGAACACAAAGATTGCGTTTTCAAAGCTACGAATGGGCTATCGGAGGTGTATATTCTATTCCTCACGTGTGTTTTTTCGCTTCGATTCACAGCCCGGATAGAAATATATTAAATTATTCAGTGCATGCGCTAACATTAACGGTGGCAGCGGTGATTAATGATCGGCTCCATTCGTTGCGACGACGGACTCGTCTATTAGTACGCCGTCGTTGTATAGATCCTCCAGTACGTCGATCAGTCGCTGCTCCGTAAGCGGATCACCGAGTGCAACGTCCACCGATCCGATACAAAGTAAGAGCGCCAGCAATTGAGACTTTCTGTAGTCCTTGTCGAGATCTTCTCTGGTATAACCCAAGTCCTTTGGAATATTTAGGCCGAGGCGCGAGCACGTCCAGTTTAGCTTGTTCCAGTACGTGTCCAAGAGCGATTCGGTGTGCTTGCGCCGTAACTCGGTGGGCACCGAACTCACCAACAGCAATGCAACATCGTTCGTTGGTCGGCTGTAGGTGACCATCTGCCAATCGAGGATGTAACACTCCGACGTTCCAGAAGTATCTCTAAATAGTAGATTATTACTCCAGAAGTCGGTGTGAGTTATCAGCGCTAACGGACCTTCCGGAGCGAGAAGCGCCGAGATTATGTCTTTGGTACGAGGTCGTAGAATCAGCAGGGTCTCGAGAACCGCCTCGAGTCCCGGTCTGCTCTCTAGAAAGTGCGCTAACTGCGGCAAGCCGCGTTCCACCAGTTGTTGATAGGAATCGGTCGCTTTCGCCGTCTGGAAGAGGAATGGATAACGCTCGGACAGAGACTCTCCGTCCACGACTTTCATCGACAATGAATGAGCATGTATGCGTGCGATGGCGTCAAGCGCGACCGTCGCTTGGTCCAGTGTCAGTCCTTCCGAGAACTTGATGCTCTCGAATCGCGAGGCGCCGAGGTCGTCCAATACTAATATCGATTCCGATGGTATCGGACTATCGTCAGTACCACTTGCGGGACTGTAATGAGCGTGGTAGCATTCCGGAACTGGTAGCACAATCGGTTCTTCCGGACTAGGTCCCAGTTGTCTCTGATTGAACGCCTTCAGATCTGGCATCACCTGATCATATAAACGCGCGAACATTAAGAATTCATCGAAGTACGGCATCGCGATAATTAATTAAAATCCGATAATTAATCTTATCGCTTACCTGTGTGTAAAACTTAATCTCGCGAAGATCAAATTGACCTTCCGTGACGAAGAAGCGACTGAACGGATCTCTAGGGAGTTGCTTGATGATAACAGACAGTTTGTGCTTCTCCGACGGTTTGTCCGTCGGATCCGTCGTCGGCGCAAGCAGATAACTTCCCGTCACGTTGGTGATTGCGCTCAACGCGCTCTCGCTGGTCGCGCATCCAGGACTCACACTAAATTTCAAGACTTCAACCTAAACAAATCATTACGATCGAGAAATCACTATAACGATTAGTCAAGTTAAGACATCGCGCAGAGATCAACACACGAATATCCACATGATCTAAAAGATTCTAACCGATTTTCCGTCGTGATATTTGGACAATATGCTCTCAAGCCAATCCTTCTGGACCTCCCAGTCCGAGATGATCTGCTCCTCCCCGCAGGAAGTGTCGGTCTCGTCGTCCAAGTCGGACATGACTCTTCCTGGCTCTTCCCTCAGCAGCTTGTCCTCGTCTCTCCTATTTTCTCTTTCTCGATTTCGCGTTGGCGCGACGCGTCGGTGATCCTCTCGCTCAACAGTTAACAACCAGTCCGGTCAGCGTTAACGAGGCATGTGCGCCATCGAATGACGAACGCTCCAGACTGCCACTGAGGATAATATTATACGCGTCTGCTCAATTACCACACACACGCACGCACGCACGCGTACGTGTGGCCGCCAGCGTGAAATCACCGTCGCTGAATGAGCCCTCCTCGTTACGTGTCGCTGCCTCTTCCCGGTTACGTCCGCCGATTCTGCGCCGATTCGCGAGAGACCACAGTTCGACGACCCAGCAGCATGGAAGGAGAGAGAGAGAAAGAGAGAAAGAGAGAGAAAGCGACTACCCTCAATCGACACGCCCTCCGAGGAGCACCGACCGACCGAGCGACGGACGCAGGCACTTCTCTTCCTCGACCTACGCGCCCTTAATCGCTACGGCGCGACGTAGATCTCACAAGCACTGACCGACGCGTTGCATGTTCCGTTGTAGCTCACCTTTGGGTGCTGCTGAGTGCCTCGTCGGCAGCCGCAGGGAGGGACGTCCGCGCGGTATGCGCGCATGCCTACTCCCGATCAATATCCTTCCTTCTGCCCCTCCCGGATCTCCTCTTCACCCGCGTTCTCTCTGTCTTCTTTGACCATTGCATACATCGTGTCACGCTCCTTTCTAGAGTCTCGCAGGAAATCTGAAAATCGCATCGCTTCTCCACACCGTCCGCCGTATCGCGCAATGACTAACTTCGGTTGGATTGACACGCCGTTGTTCTATTCAGAATGACGAGAGAGACGAGAAACGTGTATATACCAGCAGAATTGTTTCGCATGCGTGAAAACGCATGCAGCGAGCGCACACCACGACATAGATGACATCCCCATCTGCTCCCTTTCATTGATAAATATTTAAAAAAAAAAGTAAAACTTGTAATCACTTATAGACTACCTTGGAAAGCAACGCGATTAATTTAGATATCGGCACTGAGATAAGATTAGAAAAAGTTATCGATATGTGTCTTGATAAACGTGCAACACATTATGTCAAAAATAATCACGTTATTTCAAAATTAATAATTTTCTTTGCACGACGATTGATTTATAGTTGTACCGAGCGACACGAGCGTTAAATTTTTATTACTCTTCCCTCGCGCCGTTACAACTACGCCGTGGCCTTCGATGTATCTGACTGGTTCCTATTTATATTACTTAACAGGTGTCAGCTATATTATTCAAAGCACAGAGAAACCTTAAAGACGCTAATAACATTATTCCCCACAGACACCGCTCTTTGATCGTAATTTTTTGTTATGACAAGCGAGGCGTGATGAGGGATACAAAGAGATGAGAGACCAGAAACTTATAATTTACGCTTGTTTCAAATACAGATTTTAGTGTCACCGGTGCTGGCGGGATTCGCGGTGGGTATCGGTGTGCCTATTCTGCTGTTTTACGTTTACGGTGTGGTTCCGGTATCGCTCTGCCGAAACGGAGGCTGTGGGGTTTCCACCAGTGGCAGCGGAGTCAGATTCGACTTTGATGACGAAAACGATTTATTAGGAGCTCTAGGTGTACGCAACGGAGGTAAATATGTACTACTCGTGTGTGCATACGATTCTCATTCGATTAAATCGTTTTGTTTCCGCGCTTGAGCTATTCATGTTCCGCAACGAGCGGAATCGAATTTCCATTGCGAGTCCGTCACGTTTGCAGATGCGGCATCAATAGACGTCGCGAGTCACCGCGGCGGTAATCCCTCGATAGGAGAGGCCTCGCTTTCATTAGGCAGCGGCAGTCAGTTGGAGAAATTAGGCCGGGAAAATGACCGCGAAAGCGCCAGCAATGTGGCTCTCGCCGGCACCAGTCTTGCGGGAAGTATAGCCTCCAGCGTACTTCCTGGAGGTCAAAGGTATCGCTCGTTTTTCTCAGTTTCGTCAAGCGCGTTCTGCTCTGATATATGACGACATATGTATGATTGCACGTACGAACAGGTTGGAAGTCCAGGCTGATGTTACATCTACGCAACGCTTCAGTTTGTGCAGCGAAACCGCATCCGCGGCCACTAGTCTGTCAGAAAAATCCGTGAATGCTTCTATTGCTTTGGACGATGGCGCGGCCTCCACGAGAGCCTTGGCCGGCTCTGTTATTAACTTCAAGGTATTTATTTCAGTGTTTTTAATTATTATAATTATGTCAAATTTTATAAGATACTTTTTTCGTTATTGTATTATCTTATGTAGATGGATGGCAGTTCGATCAGCGGCGGTAGAAGTACTGAGGGAGAACAGGCGGCCAGCTCTACGAACGGTGGTCACATGGATTCGGCTGGACAAGCTACTTCACTAAGCTCTCTAGAAGAAGTAGCACCCGGTTTAGCGAAACGTACTCGTCGCAAGCTCACGTTCGACCGTCAGTGCAGCGAGTCAAGCAGCTGGACGATGGGCGGAGAGGACGGTGGATCCGAGCGAGTACGATTCGATGATCATGTCAGTGTGATCGAAGCGGATCAAGAGAGGGTGGTGGGCGGCAAGCTCGAAGCAATGAATAATCGTTCGGCGGGCGGACGCAAGCGAAACAAAGACTCCGAAGCGGAAACGGATGTTCAAAAAATATCTAAGTACGAATTGCAGAATTAAGTTAAAACTCCAACGGAAAAAGAGCTTTATAAAGTTATTTCCATGTGTGTGTATGTGTATCTGTTTAGAGGTTCGAACGGTGAACTAAACGCTGAGAGTCCAGTGGACGATGCTTCGCGGGAGCGCGTCAACGTGGCCACTTTGAGAAATGTATTCTTTCACAGTACGGCGACAACGTCTACCGATCGCGAGAAACGATTGTCCGTGATAGAGGAACCGACACCGACCGTGACACAGACTTCCGACAATAGGATCTTCACATCTTGCAACGAGGGTCACAGTCGTATTAGTCCCAACAAGAATTTACATTGCTAGGTAAATTAAGACTGAGTGGGCGTGTCATTGATATACGCGGTGTCCCTCGGAACATTACGGTGTATAAATGCGTATATACATATTGGTGAATGTGTATATATATAAATATATACATATATGCATTAAAACTACATAACTGTGTAACGCGCGAATAAGCGCGAAGGTTGTACATACCCGCATACGCAACACAAACATTTCAAATCGGAGATAGAAACAGTCAGAGAGATACGACAAAGTAATTTTAGTGACCGTGTGCATTTGCGCTGTGATTATGCATAAAACGAACTAGAAGAGAGCGTACATACACACACTAATATAATGTACTGGCCTCCAATTCGTTATAAACATATATTGAAAGAGAAAGATTGCAAATTTCCTTTTGACGACGATATTTGATGGAAAATTATTATACGTTGTTGTTATTAACAAGAAACAAAATTAATATTGATATCGAGATATATTAGTCTCCCGACTCCTTTTTGAGATCCGGTTTGTAACGAACAGGTGGACAATACGCAAGCTCATAAATTATTACAAAGATGAAAGTTAACGCGGATTTTCCACTGCATTTTATAAGTCGAATAACTGCTCATTGTTATTTCTTTAAGTATTACGCGTTGTCGTTACTCTATCGGCCAATATATGTATAAGGATATTTAAATATGGATATTTCCCCTAAGAAAAAAAACACGTCTGTCCTTGCTGTGTAAAAATATATGTAATACAAGTAAAACGCGCAACTTTTACTTATATAAAATATATTTTGCCTTTATACGGAGATTTATATATATGGAAACTTTTTTTTTTTTATATTGAGTTAATATATTTTTCTTTTTTTTCGTGTAAAGTTTTTCTTAACTTTACATTTTCAAAAACATGCAAACGATGAAAAATGTGAAAAAGATCTTGTCGGATCTTGTTTAACTTCTTTTTGAAGTAGAAGTATTTCGTGTTGTTAATCTTACGTAATTTACTTCGACTCTCTTCTATAAGTTTTAGTTTGGATATCCAGACCAGAAAAAACCCGAATTCTGAACTATGACATAAACTGCCGCATGTTTTCATGTACGTGTGAATCTAGAGTTATATTAACATATATATATATTCACAATATATAACAGACGAAATTTTAAACGAATTGAAATTTTAAATTATTTTGAATGTTGATGCACTCTCTTTATTTCTAAGATTGAAAATAAATGGACTTTTGATCTATTGCGATTAGGACTCTCAAGAAAAATTATAATTATTGCATTTTGTTTAAAATTTCTCATGCATAATACAATATTTTACAAACGTTAAATTACTACTTATTTGAAGGAAAACATAAATATATTCCTTGTTCACGATTTTTGTAATGCGTTTTGAAAAGAATTTTATATTAACACGTGGCACAAATATCATATATTAATTTACCATAACATATTTTTTTATCAAACTATCAATCAAGAAATAAAGACCTTAACAGCCAAAATACTAGATGTACGTGCGAAATATATATATTTTTTTTAAACGTGTAAATTAATACACATAGCAATTCGAACTGAAATCAATTCGAATTATATTTTTTGTTTGAAATATATATATATAAAGAGAAAGATGTGTGTTGTGTATAATTTTTTCTGAAATATACATCGCATGATGCATAGAAAATAAAATTATGCTTTTGGTTTTATTAAAAAAACGATTAAAACAAAACAAAAATAACGCTAAAGAAAAAAATTATTAAAAGTATTTATTGTAAAAATAGAATAACACAAATAGTACCTAAAAAATATCTGTGACTTTCCGAAAAAAAATCTGCCTATAGCATTATGTTTATTATATTATATACAGAAACGCAAATATATCAAATAGAAATATCTCTTAGTACATATGTTGTTTAGAGTACTGGCATTTACAAATAATGTATAAGAATGAATTACTTAGTTTGCCCGTACTTGCCTATCGTTAAAGTATTTGTACAGCACAGAAATATACCTTTTATGCACTGTTATTATCATTTTACACTGTCATTGTATAACAATTGTATATATTTCTCTGGGAGACAAAATAAACAGCTAAAAGAGACGGCAATATGAAATGGACTTACTGTGAATTATATACATCTATATAATCTAACAAACGTTATACCGCTGTATATACGTCACTTTAAATCTAAATTTGACGCAAATCTTTGTCTTTCATATTGTAGTTTTAACGTTATATTACTTATATACTAATATAACAGTAAAATTAAAACGATAATGTGATGAAGTTTTAATTTTACTGAGGTAAAATTAAAATCTATAAACGAAGAGATAAATATATATATATATATTTGGTGTTATACAGTTTCATTAAAAAAACGGTATATTTTTGCATACAAATTTTATATTTCTTATAATCTATAATGACCGACTTAAAAATAAAGGAGATTTTTTGAATAATTCATCTACTTTAATTTTGAACAATTCACTTTGTATAGGTTCATTTAATTGGCAGAGCGGATTTTTTACTACATATTCCAGGTATACCTAAAACGAAAAGTACATAATTATGCCAATCATATTTGTGCTCTTCTGTCAAAGCAAAGAACTACTAAAAGACCTACTTCTCTGTACAATTGTTGCAACAATTCTCGAGCGTTCTGACTCGCGTTATCAGTGTTCAAGACAAACTTGAGACCGGATGGGGTTTCAAAATAATGGAGTGTATATTTGCTAGTCTTGTAATACAAAAATCCTTCCTTGGGATCCAGTGGTGAAATTTTACTTACAAATGATTTTATGGAAAATAACATTCCATACATTAACTTTGCTTCCTAAATTGTAAACATTTTTATCATTGTAAAAAACTTTGTCGTTGAGTTTTGATAAAATCATATTTGCTTGTATTTTAAAATACAAATTAATTATCTTTTATATGTGCGCATCTGCTATTTTGTTACACGTTATTTGCTTTAGTTTTATAAAATTAATACAACGCACAATGCCCTCCAATATATAATTTAAACGCTTATAATAATAAAGGAATGTGTTTTGCTACTCCACTGAATGAATAATTAATAATTACTATTGTTATTATTCTAAATTATTATATTGCTATTATTATATTGTGTTACCTCTTCTCTTGTCATTCCCGATTTATTCAATCTGTTCCACTCGGCATAATACAGCAAAGTACCGGTTTTCGAAAAAACATACAAGTTATGAATAGTCATGTTTGTACATATATATTATCTTCTTTTTGTTAGAATTTTTATGAACAAATGCTTCACTTTTCACTCACGTTGTTTTGACGTTTTGACAACGATCAACGACGTCTCGTACAACACAGCTGTTTTGTGCATTGCTCTCGCACACTCTAACGTCAAAACGACACACTCTCTCTCTCGCTAACGTACTTATCCTCGATTTTGTGATTCAAGTTTTCACTAGTGGTTCTGGTTTTTACTTTCATGGTTCGAGTCTTCCCTGCTCTCTAAACACATGTATTTACTTAGAAATGAAACAATAAACCGACATCTTCATATTCTTCACAATCAATATTCGATCCTCGCTGATCTTCACATCTTTTCGCCACCCGTCAAATCGCAACGGTGAAGAAATCAACAACATAGACTGTTCAAAAATGTAAACCAAAGTCGCGTTAATATTTTTGTCGTTCTGTAGTATCTATTTCAGATCGTAAATGGCATACCTGAGCGAAGTTGTAACTCCATCAAACTCAAGTCTCTTCCGGAAGAGAAATCAATATGTCCTACTGCAATAAAACTGACAACAAGAAACTATCTTTCGGCATCGGTTGTTACAGTTAGTACTTAATTAAATTAAAGCGCAACTGAAGAACATATGTTCTATAAGAAAGATTGTAATAATTGAGAGAGAAAGAGAGAGGTGCATTTTCAAATTATTAAATGAGAGTTAAATTCATTTGTCTCTTCTGTTTTCACTGAATATAATTTGTATTTCGAGAATTGTGGTTACGCTTCTCAATTCTCGCGGTGTTGTTGCGTTCAGGGCACGGTCGTGCAACGGACGTTTGTTCAGCAAAATTCATATCTTCGTGCAATTGCCGAAGTAACGCGGGATGTCTGGATCGCAGTGATTGCGGCGGTTTGCGGTCCACCGGGAGTGCCGCCTCGTGTTCTGGGCCGTGTCAGTGCGCCGAAGAGGAGATTTGGAACAGCAACGCGCCACCAAGACCGAACTGCCGATGGTTGAGTAATTTCGTCGAGTTGCGTCGTCAGTGGAGCAATCACAGCCGCCAGCAGGCGTGCTGCAGCTGCAAACGATCGTGGTAGGGAAATAACGATGACCAAGCGAATCGGTACCGAGAGAAAAGTCAACTGTGAACGAGAAAATGAAATGTTTTCTTGCCTCTGTTCGCTTTTACGTTCAGCAAAGTCGTCGAAAACGAAAAATTTACGACGTTATTTACGCGGATATTTCTTCGGCATATCGAAGGAATTATTAGATTTCTTTATTTCGCAATGTTTGTTACATTCTGTTCGCAGCAGAACTCTCGCTCCGTGCCGGTCGTGTCCTCCACCGACGCCCTTGTGTTCCGGTGCTATTTTAGCTGCGTCGGACTGTCAGGTACACCGAGATAGATTTCTTGCCGGAAATAGAGAACGCTTGAAATCCCTCTGTGGTACCAAATTTTACATATGTTTCCTTGAAGAGAAAGGCTAAGTAAAATCCATCGCGAAGGAAACAGCGTATTCATTTAATTATGTCGTTCATTCGAGTTTAGTTTTATTTTAAAAACACGACGATTCTTATATTTGAAAAACCAACGTAGACGTCTCGATTCAAGTTCGGACGTGTGCAACGAACGAAACGGCAAGTTTAAGTAATGCAGAATGAACGGTGTAAGGCCGAATTAATGTTTCTGACATTCGCCCGTACGTTTTAATTAAATTTGACAGGAAGACTACGAGGATTTAATTCAGGTGCAGTTAGTTCGCGCGGTCGATTTATGTAAATTAGCATAGCATAGAGTTGGAAGTAAGGGAGCGTTCAAAGTTTCTTAATTATTCGGTAAAATCCGGAAAGTTGGCAAACTAATTTGTATACGGATTTTAATGGCTTAGTAATTGGTGCGTTTAAAGCATTAGACGCATAAAATGCGACTAACGCTTCGCAAACGTATCGCATTTAAATATTTTTGATACGATATTCTTTAAGTGTTTTATCAAATTACTGAAAAAAAAAATATTTTATCAAAATCGCTTCGTAACCGTTGTCAGAGTTTTTCCATTTTTGAACAGAAATGCTGTCGTCGCTTGTCGGGTGGGGCAAGCACATCGAAAATGGCACCGGTAGATAAATCGGCGTCACCGAATCGACCCTTGAAACGAGAAGCGGGCGGTGGTGGTTGTTCACTGTCTTGCTGCAACCATCCATCGACTCGCTGTAATTCTCCTAACATGGATTGCTCATCAACCGCCTCGTCGTCCTGTTGCCCTTCGCAATGCAGCAGGTACTCTACACCTTCGTCGTCCAAGTATCAATCATGTGTATCACCTTTGAAGTCCATTCTGAAGAAACGCAACTGTTGCCGTAGCAACACGAGCCACTGTCTGTGTCAGCCGATGCCGCGCGATTGCAACTGTCCGCCGCCGATTCAAGTGGATGCTCGCGCTACTCGCGAATGCACCTGCGAACGTCCGTCCAGCCCGGAATGCGCGTGTCCACCTAGCGAACGGAGATTTCCGAAGACGACGGTCAAGTGTCCCAACGCGCGCCTTTGTTGTTCCTTTCCGAAACAACCGTCGGGTTCGAAATGCTGCTGCACGCGATGCCAACCCTGTTCATCGCCATCCTGCGAGCCGTGCACGTCCGCTAAATGCCGAACACCTGTTCAGCCGAAGATCTCTTGCCGGCCTTGTTCGCCGCAATCGTCCTGTTCACCTTGTCGCCCGTCGACGCCTTGCAGAAAGCTGACCACTTGCAGCCGACCCTCTTCATCTTGTAGAACAGGTCAGTGTTGGCGTGAAATTGCTGGTAACGCGGAAAGTATCGTTCGTTGCGAACGAGGTGATGCTGAGAGATTAGAGAAATATTTGGCAAGCTCGTGCGACTGCCGTTGCACGGCTGATTGCGCGGAAGTCGAGAAGGAACACTCCGGCGCAAATTGCGACGCGATATTGGACGAGGAATCTGTACAGAACTCGACGTCAATGACGTCTATTAATTCGAGGGAGGCCGTAGATCCTGCGATGCCTGTCGATCCGGAGAAAAAGGGTGAATCTGTTCCTAGAAATACTGTCGGAGGTTCTTGAAGGATATATCGTCGAAAGATCCTCGAAAGATTCGCGGCACACTTCGCTCGCCCATCCCCTTTCCGATAACCCTCCAAAATCCGATCGTTACACATTCTATAAGGAAAACCCGCCCGTTGACAAAAGCGTCTCTGGGAATGCTGTGCTCGCGAGATTATCGAGTCGCGCGAAATCACCTGCTCGGATAAAACGACGGGATTTACCGGAGCCAAATAAATCACCACCTCGGTGAAGTCATGTTGCTTCTCGCGATGCTTCACGTGTCACGCGCCTTCGGTGGCGGCTTCGGCAAAACGTCTTGACGACACCAACGCGAGGGATCGACAGACGACGCAGGGGTGGCATGGAATTTTTCGAAGAAAAATACGATAGATTCGATCAACTTTTATCTCGGAAAAATTGCACACAAAATAAGAAACATACGAAATTTTGTTTGTAAGAGCTCTCGTTCTTTACAAATGTCTCACTTAAAAACGTTGCTTTACAAAAAAAATACGCATTTTTTTAAAAAGAATACGAATAATGATCGAAAATGTCGCATTAAAATCGCAAAAAATATATATTTCTAAAACTCTCAATATTAAAAAAAAAATCCGATAATTCATCAATCTTATTAATCTGATATAGTAGTGAACTGATGTTATTTACACCTTTGTTATGACCAAAGGACCAATGTGACACGTGGGTGCGTCCGTTAGGTGTCAGCTGTACATCGAGGAGAACGTTGAGTACGCAAACACAGGAAGGGAAGAACGGAAGAAGCGTATGTTACGTCGTGTTGACTAATCTCGGTAGCGTCGGATACTCTATTCTAACATCAGGTCCTCTGACACTAATATTCTTCGTGTTACTCATCCTCGTCGCCATTACCTGGCCCTCCGGCTTAACCTTTTACCGCCGTTGCTCGTCACGCAACAGAGGTTGCTGGAAGTATTTGCGATCATACAAGTATTTATGAAATACCAGATAGACGCAATATCGTACACAGAATTTATAGACAATCTAAAACTTCTCAAAAACTATTAAAGTTAATTTGCAAGTTAATTTGAATGTAAACCAATCATTGTTTGAAATTTATACGATGGATTACAATAAATAAAAGAGATGTTATAACGAATTTATCAAACTGTGCAAAACACTGCTAATTTTATCGTAATAAATATATTATTTTATCACTTGTTATTTGTTTATAGAAATATTCTAGTGCACATTATAAGCAGTGATAGATTTCGCGAGAGTTGGCAGTTTTATCTTGATGATGCGCGGATTTTTTTAAATATATATGATGCAATATATATGTATATTTTAATCCTCCCTCTCTTGCATCGAGAATGACATGGCGAATGACGCTCGCGCTTTCTGCCAGTCGGCGAAATGACACGTCGGAGAGCGTTTCCGTTCGCGTTTTTCTCGGTGTTGGTGTTACACGCGACGTTCCAACTAGGTGCTTTTGCCGAAACCATCGAAAATAAGAGTGTTGCTGAGGAAACGCTGCCGGAAGGTTGCATCGAGTGCGGATATTACAGGTACGTGCGATGCTTGTGAATAAACTTTGTAACTAAGCCAAAGTTCAATAAAGACGTAAAGACGTATCGAATTACAATTCTTATCTCTCTGTATATTTTGTTCTTCATTTTTTATTTAATTATAGATAAAAAATCAAACTACCATATAGTTATAAATATTCGTTTATAATGAGTAATATAATAGAATTAATTACATTAAAAGTGCTTGTTACAAATTGAAGAGTGTACACACGATTAAAGTAAATGTCTTTATCTATTTTCATGAATTAACTGTGTTTATGTTGATTGACTGAAGAAATCTTTGCAGAAGCAGAACGTTTCGAGATTTAATGAGATCGCATTTTACATACATGTAAATCTTCTTAAATTCACGAAAAGATGTAGTAACTTTAAGATCAAGGTAATCTTTGTCATTCCTTTCCTTACAAAAAGACGGTAAAACACTTTTCTTGTCGTTCACGTGTGTAAATAGATGTCCAGAGAATCCTGGAAGGTGCTTGTTGGGCTCGGTACCTGACCCTTGTGGATGCTGTCCAAGTGGTTTGTGTGCTCGTCTTCTTGGCGAACCGTGCTGGAACGCGAGCATCCCTCTTCTATCTCTAAAGAGCCGTAACGATGGGTTCTGCGCAAGAAATTATCTGTGCGAGTTACGCTCCGATCTTCACGAAGAGGTACAATTATTTAGTTCGTTCTCACAAAACCTAAGATACGTTATAACATATTGTCTCAAACAAACGAGGTCATAAATAATTTATCATTCGTTAATTGTGCATTTTGATACTAAAAAAAAAAACCATTTAACTATCGAAACTTCTTCAACATTCCAAGAAAATTATGATACTGATTTTTTTCGTAACTTCTATCCACATATATTTATATATTTTTTTACTTTGTTTACATTGCACACAAAAAAATACAAATATATTTAGAAATTTAAAAAGTTCAATATTTATCGATTATAAATACTTTTATATATTTTTTTTATTTTTTGCTTTACTGCTTTACGCGAGAAACGCGATTTTTATCGCCACAGTAAGTGATAAATTCGCTTCCCCAATTTGGTCGGAAAGAGATCACGTTCCAGATCGCTCACACTCAACGAGCTCGCTAATGAGATTAGCCACTTTCTGGGTTAGTTCAATACAAAAATAAAAATGTACGAGAGTTATTGCGCAAAACGACATCCTAACGCAGTCCCGTATGTCATCCACCCACTGACCACGCTAGTCGGTCGCGATCTATCGTAGTTTTAAGATCAGAGCGACTTTATACGGGTCGCTGACCCGTTCTGCTGGCCTTTTCGCGTCTAATTTCGTCTTGTCGCTCACCGTGGGCCGTGATCGCATTGTGAGAATATATGCGCACACACGTCATGCAATCAAACAATCAAGCGGATCGCTTATGACAGACGCTGACCGGACAAGAATATACTCTTCGGTTCGCTTTGTGATCTTAAGGTAGATCAGTGCTCGAAACAGTCGGCCAACTTCATCTCGCCAATTTCATCTTGAGTGACTGCGTTGATATGTATTAATAATAAGATAATCGCGCTTACTCTGCATCGAACTATTCAAATGGCCACTAATTAGTTCTATTTGATCAAACTAGCAACGCGACTATTCGCAAGACTATTCGCATTTGTATTCGCGTCGGTTCCACAGATACACTTGAAACATAGCGAAGACGTCGGCGCGCACGAAATTACAAACTTTAAGCGATTAAACTTCTCCCGAAAAGTAGTAAAAGTGATAAAGTCATTTCCTCTCCGAATATCAAAACTGCTCTCGTAATTTGTGCAATAGTAAAAGCAACATCAAAATAAAGAAGAGAAAGACAATAGCAACGTTTTACGATATTGAGAGAAAATAGAGAACGTTAATTAATTAAAGGAAATTTATAGGATGCTCCGGAGGCAATCTGCGTCTGCATGGAGCAGAGTCCTGCTTGTGGCAGCAATAACGAAACTTACGGGACGCCATGCGCGTTGCATGAGGAGGCGATGAAACTCAGAAACTCGTCTTCGTTACGGCTGCAACATCTCGGTCCTTGCGAAAGCAGACCTTGGATCCTGTCAGACCTGGAAGACATCTCCTCGCATTTCGGTCAACGAGTTGCGCTGAATTGCGAAGCCAAGGGTTTCCCGGTGCCGGACATCTTCTGGGAATTTCACTCGGCCGACGGGAGAAAAGTTCTGAAGTTGCCGGGTAATAAAATAACAATAACAGTATTAATCGCATATTGGTAAAAATAATGTGTCGAAATAAAATGTCTTGAAGTTGTCTTGGAATTTTGATCGCATCTGTTTCGTTTGCAGGAAAGGAACACGAGGCGACGGTGCATACGAGCGACGGTCCAGAACCGCTGATGCGATCGTCCTGGATGCAATTGACTCGGTTGAACAAGGAACACATCGGTATGTACCATTGTATCGCCAACAATTCCATTGGTGAGGCGAGCGCGGCTTCGTTCGTGTCCATATCGTGAGGTCGCATCTTGTGAAAGGGAAGTTTTTTCATGTAACCCTGTTATGCACGAAGATAAGAAAGAAAAACAACAAAGATATAGAAAGAAAAAATACAACACCACACGTTTGCAGAAAGTTTATTTCATTTTATTTTATTTTTTTAACAAATAAACAATACACGTGAAAAGAATCTTCCGCGGTAAAATATACGAATAACAGTTGTAACATAAAACTTTATTTACGATACAAGCAGGACGTAATTTTGTACGTATTATATTTTATGCTTCTTGTGATTTTTTTTTGCATATATATTATGACGCTACATTAATATTTTCCCGAGTCTGCTTGCAATTATAGTCTTCGTTTTTTTTCTTCTTACCAGTTGCTTGGCGGAGGTGGCGGTCTGTGTTTTAGAAAAAATATATATAATTGCGATTATTACATAAATAGACAATTTTGTTGACAATGTGCATTTATGGTGCTTTTTCTAACACCACATATTATAATAATAATAATAATAATAATCTAAGTGCGTAAGATAATAAAAAACGTTCTAATTTTTTTTAACTCATACTCACTCCGGTGTTTGCCATGTTTCCTGCTCAGTAGTAACACTTTCTCTAATAAAAATATTTTTTTTGTACATTTTTTTGTATAAATATAAAAAAAATAATTTTTTAAGTGGATTACTATAATCTGTACTAACGTTCTCCTCGGCAAAAGAACAGCATCTTTTTTAAAATAAAATTTTTTGTACACCAGCGATAAAACATGAGCGGTCGGCGTGCTGACTATCATCGCGACCGTGCACATGAGTGTAGCAAACCAAAAACCGTCCTAAATACACAAATCATGTAAGAAATTATTAATCTATTAAATATTTCAATCTATTAAATTTTTTGTACATACGAAAGGGCCCAAAATATGAGCGCAAAGCAAGCTTCTCAATCCCTCGAGAACGTCCCACAAGGGTCGACATTTGGACACCCCCGTGCCCATTTCGGTGAGCACGTGAGCCCGCCATTGATCTAAATAGCCTGTCAATCGGTCGTTGTACAATTTTGTTTTCTAAAAATACGATAATAATAATTTAATGTTCCATCTCACCAATGTTTAACCGAGATTTTGATTTGTTTACGTAATCCGCGAGAATCTGTTTGGAACACACACCAGTTGAGCGATCTTGTCTCCCCGATGATCTATGTAATATTGTATTGTTCTCAAGTGGGAAATCGATTGATTGATCTGACGCCAGAGAGGTTGCACTTGCAATTCCAATACCGCGAGACGATATACCAGATCGTCTTGCAACTTCATCAAAGGTCTGACTCGTCTCGACGATAAATCGCGCATTGTTATTCCAATGTTATGCAGCTCTCTGGCGATACTTCGATCCTGTAGCTGACGAGATATATTGTCGAGCTGATCGGACATTGTGTTCAGATCTTTACTCAGAATTGGTCCCTGAATCTGCGTAAAAACAATATAAATCGAAAATAGTAGGCATCAAAAATTAATATCTCTTTACGGAACCTTTTTCAACACGTAAATGTGTCGCTATTTGTTAAATGTTTTAAATGACATAACAACGCGTTGAAAAAAAAAGAAAATATTAAAGTGGACACGCGCGTGTGTATGTGTGAATTAATCTGTCTCGGTTAATATGTACGGTGTGTCTATTTGATAAATTGTCGTAGCTGTGCGCGCGATGCTAAATACACTTTAATTAGCAGCGGCATTAAAGCATAATCACGGAAAACCACTCGCTATGAAATCCGTGTCGTTTATCATAGCGGCCGGTCTAGCATTAGCAGTAGCGATGCAGCCATGCAATTTGTTATTTTCCTTTAGGAGGCGGTGGATTTTTCCTTCAAGAAAATTCTTCAAAGGTATGCAAGGAGTAATCTCCGGCTTTAATCAACTTGTTAAAGTCTGGTAAAACCTCTGTCTTTATTTTTAATGCTCTTATTCGAAAGGAACAAAGAGAGAAAGAGAGAGAGAGAGGGAGGGAGAGACCGCAATAACGCGAAACAACATATTGCGCTCATAAATCAACTTACATACCGTAATTCTGTGCGCCGTGAGATTCAAGCTGCAAGCGTACAAAAGGTCCTGAAGACGATGCCGCAAATTCGGCGTAAGTACATGGAGACCCTTCAGATCGATTTTGATATTTGAAATCGCTCTGGACAAGCCCGGCCACGTCCAGTGCGCGGTCATATGTTCCAATTTCATGACGTTTTCGAGCCCAAAGGCGGGATACGCCGCTTCGTTGTTTCGACATTTTCTGCAAATAAATATTCTCGTCGCTAAAAGCACACGTTGTATACAGCCTGAAGAGCGTCTATGGTATAAATAAAATGTAAATAAAAAAATAGTACTGTAACTCGAACTGCAGGTGTATCGATCGCGAAGCAACAACATGATTCTCGTGTGAGAGTTACATTTATATCATATCATTACAAAATAAAATTACGTACGTATAAAAATATATTTTTATCAAAACAATGAGAAAAAACAAAAGGATTTATTAAAAAAAAGTTAAGTTTAAAAAATATAAAACTTTCTCTCCTTCGATTAAGTAACTTTTCAACGCACAACTTGTAACGGGTCGCCCCAGACATATCCGATTTCTTCAGCCCTACCTAATGCGTCTTTCGAGGAGGAATATAATATCCGCGTACAGAGCGCGATTAGCTTGATTAGAGCACCGTAGCTTACTCAAAGAGATCCTTGAGAGGCACGGCGAGTCTTCTTCCAAGGAACGCTCGAGTTTCCAGCACGGCTTCTATGGCGCGATAGTTGGGATCTTCAAGAGGTCGGCAAATCAACATCTCCGTATGGCTGGCAATGCCCAGAGCGACGATGAATACAGCCCACAACGCAATCGAGACGAAACAACTCGCGATCACGCCACTGAAATCCGATCGACGCACTCAGTCCCGCCAATCTGTCTTATTAGATCACACAAGAATTTATTTCTATCGAGCCCTATCTGCTGCGTGTCACGATTCGCTAATAATTTACTGCAGCGCAAATATTGTTTCACGTTGTAATATCGCGCTTACGCGATATTAAAATGTTTTATCGTACGGCGCTGTATTCGTCAACGGAGTTTTATTGCAGTGTTCGTAGCGTTTTGTTTTTGTTTATTACGCTGAAAAATATTGCAGTCTTATAATAGAACGGATCACTATTAACGGATTATAATTTTTTTGTAATTAATAACTGCGTTTTTAATATAAAGGCAAAAGCGTGAAATATAATGAGGTAAATTACAAAAGGTAAGGTACAAGATATGAAGATAACCCACAGACTGTATAAACTGAACTTTATCTAAACAATATTGCAGCATGGTAAACTTGGCGTAAATTTCATTTGCTTAAATTAAATTTATATTTGCTTAATTACATCAATGAAACTACACATACGTGACGAAAAATTTCTTTTTACATATTTGACTTATATGATA
>QVNV01011667.1:0-10828 GCA_014825455.1 Pseudomyrmex pallidus
GTGTGTGTGTGGAAGTAAGTTTTAAAACGGAGGCGCGGAAAAAGGCGTCTTCTTCGAGAAGAGAGAGAGAGAGACGCGCGCGCCTTCGGCAACGCATTCGTTATAAATCGCATGGTGCCTATATACACTGCGGTTTAATCATCTGCGCGCTTGTTGATATTTCTCTTAAATAAACGGCGTTTTAGCCGGTTAATGGACGATCATTATGCCATCAACGAATAATCAGAGGAGATTGCCCGATGTAACAAACGCGCACGGATATTACTGACGACTGTCGGTTCGACGACTCTCTGTCTCTCGTAAATTGGCCCGAGTTTCACGACGAAAGCGAATTCTCTTCTCTTCTCATTAAAGCGATCATTACCCGTACGATATACGTTCGAGCACAACGACAAAATGCGCAGGGACGATCGAATTGAAAATCTCTAACTGTAAAACCACGTATCTCTCGTTACGTCATATCGGAAACAACTGACACGGGCTCGTCTCTCGCGATGATCCGAGATTTCTTAATGAAGATCGAGCGGAGTTAATCAGCTGATATATATCTCTTCGAACGACTGACGAAACGGATTCAAGAACGGCGAGAGATAGACTCTATGTGCCCGCGTCCGTGCTCGCTCGGTACCTCTTTGCCGGTACCTCGCTGTCACCCATCGGCGACCGGCGATTGTTCCGCCCGAATCCCCACGAGCGAGATAGCGGCCACAACAACGGGGGATTTTGCACCATGTCCGTCCTGGATACCGGCGAGGCCGACCGCGCGACGACGATGTCACCGCTGGACGAGGTTGTGTCCCCGACGAGCGTCGAGTCTGAACTGATGGTCACCGACATGTTGGACGAGCACGAGACCAACGCGCTCAGGGAGCAACATCGGGACGGCAAGCGCAAGAGGGACACGGACGGCGAGGAACTTACGCCGAAGAAGCTGCCGTCGCTCACGAGAAACAACAACGAGGTCGGCTTCGTGCTCGAGGAGAATCCCGACGACGAGCAGCTCAACGAGGACGGGGATGACGTGAGTTGCTGCGCGGCGCGCTTCTTTTCTGTAAACGACGAAAAATTGCGACATCGCGCGCCGCGCGATTTGTTTTCGAAGGTTGAAGAATAGCTGGAGACGCGACGCTACAGCGTGTATCTTCGTATCTTTATTCTCTCCATTGATCCTCTTTTCCATTTCTCTTTTTTTTTAAGTCGTAATGTTGCGACATCAAATCGCGCTGCGCAGTATTTTCGAAGGTTGAAAAAATACTTAGACGCAGAGTTGCGAAGAAGACGACACGAAAGCAGTGTATTCTCATCAATATCTTTATTCCGCATGTTCTATTTTTCATCCCAGTTTTTGAAGTCGCAATATTTGCGACGTCGAATCGCACAGTATTTTCGAAGATAAAAAAATTCGCACAAGACTAGATGAAATCATCATCCGCAGTTGCGAAGATGTATGCGAAAGCTGTAAAGTGTATTTTATTGGCATCCGTATTCTTAATATTCTATTTTATCTCTTGTTTTTGTTTTTGTTTTTTTTAACATTTGCGCGAGTCCGCAGAGCGTATAATTATTTTTCAATGTAATTTTGTCGAGATGTTCGTGGCGAGAACGTGGATCTCGAACATCATGTTGCGCAGATAGGATATTCTCACGTGAGGCCAGGTAGAACGAAAGAAAAAGAGAGAGAGAGAGAGCAGCTGTGTCGACTGACAGCTCGCCTACGCACGGTTATACCTGTTTTTCAGAGAGTCCGCGTATCCTATTCTGACACTCGGCAACAAATCAGACGCTCGGAGTCCGCGCGCGCAACGAGCACAATAAAACGCGCGACCGTTAGTGCGTGCTCTTTTGCGCTTTAGGAGGTCTCGATCTCTGCGGTCGCCTTTCGCGCGCGATTATTACTCGCATTTATTCTCATTGTCGAGTCTTGACACAGTTCAACACGCGATGCACATATTCTACTGTTTGTCTCTCTCTCTTTCTCTTTCCATTCCCTCGAGCTCCAATATAACTTTATTATCTTACGTGCGCACTTTGTGTTCCACATAATGCGACCGACGGAAAAAAAAAGATACAAAGAAAACTCGTGTTCAATCAAATTAAGAATCGCCACTTAAGGCCATCACCGTCGCTTCGAAACGATCGGCGGATAAGATCTTCTTGCGCGCGGTTTTCTAATTGCCGTGCGCAAGGAGCATCCGCGAATCGTTACGCGCCGCTCGATCGTTATGGCCGCGCGCTCGCACTGACGGGGGCTTTTACGATCGTTTACTAACCGACGAAAGAATGAACCGAGGAAACGAGGACGAGCGAGCCGGTCAAGCTCGCGCGATAAGCGTAGGCAGGCGCGCATCGTCGTCGTCGTCGTCGTCGTCGTAGGATGAGCGCGCGCGCTAAAACGGGTTTCAGGAAAAATCCGAGCGCAATCCTGAGATGTGACGATGTGCCTCGGCATATCTCTCCGTATATATATATATATATACGAGCGACGATTGTATGTAGCACGTGGTAAGCAATGATCGGGCGCGCGCGCGCGCGCTATATCCGTTGCGGAGCAGCCGCAGCATCTAGAGATTCCATTAACCGCATTTCCAATCGGCGCGCGCAAAGTGGAAAAAAATGACAAAAAAAAAAGACATTATCCTTCGAGAGCTCGTGTCGTTAATTGTATACATCCTTGGAATCGCGGCGCTTTCGCGGTACATATGTAACTTAACGATGCCGTGCGAAGTCGGTTAACACACAGGAGGAGATGAGCTTCTTCTCTCTCGTGCGCGAGATGAGGGAAGATTGGCGCAAACGCGCACACCCGTGTCGATCGGGTGTTTCGACCAACGTTTCGTGACCGATGACGTAGTGGTTTCGTTCGGGAAAAACAGTTCCTTTCCAGGAGAGGAATTCGCAGGCGTCTGTTAGAGGAGATTTCCAGCAAAATAATCGCTTTTAACCTTTCGCGGCATCGCGCGCGTTATTTCGTTTCGCTCCGAGAGGAGCGATCGTTAATTAGAGGAGAATACAATGTCTTCGGACTTTTGCACTTCATCAACCGTTACGGGAGAGGTGATTACGGGCAAAAATTACACGCGATCGGTCGAGTGAAACTTCGCGTATTATGGAGATTGTGCGGAACGGGAGAAAGAGACGGAAAAGGTAGAAGTTGCTGCGCGCGATGGAGATGTTGATATTCCGCGCGTATTTATTGCCGCGCGCGAGGAGAGGCAGGATATACGTACGTATGCAAATACACGTTATATCGCGTCTAGATTATTGACAAATTATCACCGATAAATTTTTTTCGCCGCGAGAAACACGCGGCGGTTCTTAAATAAGCAACTTACTCGCCGATAACAGCTAGCTTCCATAGCGCGGCATCGCCGTTCGTTATCGGATGTACCGCGATCGCGGTGTCAATGTGTGCGGAAAATATAAACGCGACGATAAATCACGGGCTAATAATGTAATTTGACAGTAAGATTAATAACGCGATGCAGATTCGCGCGATTAAAATCCAGTTTTGAAGTGTATCGACGACGACGTATCGTTCGTCGTTTAAACAACTCATATGCGATTTATATATGTGTGTGTGTGTGTGTGTTGCGCAATTACATTTAATTTCTTTCGAGAAAGGGACCAACACGACAAAGGTCGTCGATACACACGTTGGGAGAGACGTGCAACGAGAAAGCTGCCACGCCGAATAAATCGGCGAATATACTTATCGGTCGAGAACAACACGCCGATCTTCGCGTTCTATCGCGTGTCTTCTGGTAACATGCAAATCATTTCGATTTCGAACACGGCGAGTGAAAGTACCGAAAAATTTTAGTCGCGGCTTAAATCGGCTCGAACTCTTCGCGGCGATCGTCGTCCCGTTGAGAGGCGACGGTAAACACCGCGATTGATCGCCGAAAGATCCCTCGTATGACAGTTTTAATGGCGCGCGAGTAATCGACTTCGTCTCGCGATTAAAGGTGAAGCTTTGAGGCGAAGCCTTTCACGTATACGTTGTATATTACTTGCGATAAGAATTACAGACTCGCGACTGAAGATGTGTGTGTGTGTATGTGCGAAATAATAATCCTGCGAGAACTTCGCACGAACGAAGTCCGGGAAGTTGAACTTTACAACTTCGCGTGCGATCCCGTATATTTTTTAATTGATGCGCGAGAAATAAAAACAAGAGAAACTTCTATTTACGCGAGTTACGCAATCAAGTTTCAATATTTAATTACACGTCGCCGCGCGACTCGACCGATTAAAAAAAAAAACCCGGAGCTCCTTTTGCGATTAGTCGTGCAAATGATTCCATTTTTTCGCTCGAGTTTTGTTGTTGGGTTTAATGGGCGTTTACATTAAGACAGTTATCGCATATTTGCGCGTGTTTTTTTTTTTTTTTTTTTTTTTTTTTTTTTTTTTTTTTTTTTTTTTTAAATACTTGGGTGCAATAACGCTATCGATTAAATGCGCGATAATAAATAAATATTAAATACCGTTTAACTGACGAGTAATTACCAACGTACTAATTTATGAATAAAAGATCGGTCTCTTTCTCTCTCTCTCTGTCAATTCTCTCTGCTTGATATTATCGAGCGATTTATACCTCGTAATTTCAATGCATTGTTTGCTTTTTTCTTCTCTCAGAATTATTTAAAAAAATAATAATAATAAATATTCTCCTCGCGTGTAATCGCGCGCGATGTGTGGTAAAACCTTTCGAGGTATTAAATATGTCTACATCCGCTACTTTTTTTTTTTTCATTTTAATTCTCTGAACGTTATTACCGGCTACCGATTATAATGACCAGAAGTGCCGTTAGTCCGTTCCATTAAGAGGAGAGAGAAACTGCCATATAACACCATCTCTATAACGTAATTTATAAAATTAAAATCGGGCATTCTCTTTTATATAATACACACACACACATACACAAAATATAAATATGATAAACACGACGTCTCGAGATCCTCTCAGCGGCTTGTCACGTTTCGTATCATTGTGCGTTCCAATTTCCTGCGATAATTACCCACGCGTCCATATATAGATGAAGTTGTTTCACACAACTTCCGGCAATCTCAAAGCCATCTGCTTCTCGAGACTGAGTTTGTTCGTAAAGTTTTCAATATTCTATACTTGCAATCCCCGAAAACTGCACACCGATGCTCTCCTCCGGTGTTCTCGAAAACAGAAAAAAATCGCAAATTATGTGGTCATTGACATTTCGCGAGAAATACTCCGCGCGCACACGTCCTGGGTGGGGGGTGTTGCGTAAAGGGAGTGTTTTTTTTTTGTTTTAAATATCTCGAAAGAAAATTAAATAGAGATTAATCTCTTCGCGAATTCTCGGACGTTTCGCTTCGCGTGACGAGTGTCGCTCCCGGGAGTAATGACTACCTGCGGAAAAAATTTCGAGCTCGAAAACGCGGTAGTCTAAGGACCGAAGATAAATCACCCTCGGCATAACCGTCGGATAATGATAGGTGGTGGTGCGCACAGAGACGACCGCGCGCGCGCGCGCATCGTGCGCGTGATATATCGTTCGCGACTATACGCCGAGATAACGCCTGGAAATTCTCGCCGTGAGTGATAATCCGTATGTGTGCCGCCGATGCGCGCGATTTCCGGTGAGCGATCAAATCGGAGCAAAGAGAGATGGGGGGAGGGAGGGAGGGGGTTATATACGCGGTAACACACCGCGCGCTGAAAAGGTGATCGATCAGTAAAATTACGCGCTTCCGCTTATTGACGTCGTCCGCTTCTCACCGCCGTCGTCGAGCATCAACTCCGTCGACACAAAATCAAAAAACAAAACAGATATACCACCACCGCTCTGGCAAGTGCATCGTATTCAATGGGAAGGACAGCGAGGTAAACATTCGCGCCGAGACTTGCGTGAAAGAAACACTCGTACTCGAAGGTTCGAGCATTTTCCAATAATCTTTTCTCTCTCTTTCCGCGCAAAAGAGTTTCCTCCAATTATACACGTTGTACGTATAAATTTATAAATGTTGCATTAAAAGCTTTTGTAATACGTGTGTTATTACGCGCCAGGTTCGTATTTAGCCGCTCTCTTATCGCAATTTCTATCTTAATAAGCGGGAGAAACGCGATGAATTATATCCGCGATTACAACGTGTGTAACGTAAGAATCATCAAACGCTTTTATCCGTGCGTAATTTATTTTTTACGCGCGCAGCATTACACATGTCGCCGTTGGAGACAAGGTCACCGACGACGCTTCGCTTCGTTATTTGATTTATCCTTTCGTGCCGTATGTTCGAATCTCTGCGAGGATTTTCGAAAGGCCGATCCGACAAAATTAATGTCCCGTATCATAACATCCCGCTATACACGGTCGTTTTTTCTTTTTTTTTTTGCAAATCATTTAACTGAAAGCTATTACTCAATCGAGTGCTACAAAATCTTCGCATGAGAATATTTTCTCGCATCTATATATTCGCGTTCGAAACAATTTACCGCTATTTGTTTTTTGTTGTTTCTCCGTGTATGTGTTACGTAAGAGATTTACTTTCGTCGGGATTTGATGCACGCAATTGTGCGTTTGTTTCTGTACATATACACATGCGATTTAATCCCCGAGTTCGTTGGAAAGAACGCTTGCAAGTTGAAGCGTTCGTTTCGACGCGGATTAAGTCATTAGACGGGAGAATCTTCCGCCGTGCGATCTAAAGATACGCACATCTTTTGCGGAAGACGCGCGGCAACAATAAAATTGCGCGAATAAATTATCTCTCGCGGTTTACGTATCGAAAATCTATGACCGTTGAAAATTCCGCGAGAAATTATCGCAATTTTCGCTTTTACATGTGTACAAGGAGATGACGCGATGTGTCAGGCGACGAGGTTATTGCGAGCGATTATCGAAAATTGCCGCGTTGCGCTCAATTTCTCACGCGTCGATCAGGAAACTCGCCAAAGGGAGAAACACGCCGAGAGGAACACGCGTCGAGTTACATACACGGGCGACAATAAAAATGCGTAATCATCGGTGTTGAGTTCCTAAGATTTTTTTTCCCTCGCGAGAAAGCAACTTCGAGATTCCCTCGGCGAGATCTCACCACCACCACCCGGTCCTAGAAAAAGTTCACCGCCTTCGTTTGACGGAGACACGCGCCTTCTCCGTTGTAACGACGCGATGTTTCGTCCGATCCCGCAGAGTGTCTTTTTTCGCCCCGTGGGGCAATAAAGATCTGGATTAAATCCCATTCTCTCGCGCGGCGCGTAAACGCATAAACACACCCGCGGCGCGGCGCGCGACGCCGAGGCGGCGAACGCGCGCGGTGTACCTCCGGCAAATCCAATAAACGACCACGTAGCCGGGGCAAATTTATCCGCGTAACAGGCGTTTTACTCCGGCGCCGTATATTATTACGCCCGCCGTTTTATCTCCGCGCGGCAGCGGCTGTGTTCGCAGGTTCGGTAGCTAGAGTCGGCTGTTCCACTCGGTTCGCCTTTATGCGAGTCGACTGTAAACGCGAACATCTCGCAAAACGTCGTGTCGCGCGTTCAAATCCAAGAACTTGACAAATAAATTTTTACAAATACATTTTCATATAAATTTTTAAAAGATAAATCCTCGTGAATAATTTTTTTTTTCTAGACAGAGTAGGTCATCTCTTCAACTATCGAACATCCACAAAATCAATTAAAACGAGTTCTGCGGGGTTTCTGCGGGTTTCGAAATTCTCCGACCGCAACACGCACACACGCACAAACAACCGCGCGCAGGATCTCTGAATCCCGGCGTTGATGTAATAACCAGTACCTCGTTCGCGCAAAGGAACTCGGTTGCATTCCGCGTCCCGTCGTCTCGCATCTGGTATCGCTCCCAACCGCAACCGCAGGCATCGGTTTAAAACGCGCAACGCGCGTACGTTAAAACACGCGGCGCGATATGCAGCGCGCGTGTCACTTATACGCGCATTACGCTCGCGGTTGGGATCTATGCGTGCGTACGTTGGGAATTAGGTGTGTACGTTAGTTAGGCGGCTAAAGATAAATGAGGAGGAAGCGCGACGATATAAATTTCGCGCGTTCCGCTCCGGCAAACCGGAGCGTTTCCTACGGGGAGAGCTCGCGAGAAGATATTAAACGCAACGCAAAATGGTGTGCATCAACACGACACACGGCATCCGTCGCTCGCGTTAGCTTCCTCCGTTTTCCTCTCCCCCGATGCGGATCGAGAACTGTATCCGTTGCACAGAGAGAAACGTGTACGCAAGGTCCGCGACCGAGATCAAATGAGTTTTCTCATCGGAAAAGATATAACAAAGTAATCCAAGAGATACAAAGTAATTTAATATCGCCGGAGTCGAGTCGCGCATTGTTCGCGCACGTCTCACATAACTCTCTCGTTATTAATTTTTAATAAACTCTTGTATCTATTCTCGTAGATTATATAACACGCAACGTTGTGTAAAAAAAAAAAAAAAAAAAAACAAAGATCGATAATGTATTGATATATTGCGACGGATTTTTACTTTTATTTCCTCGAAGTGTTCTCAAAAGAGCAACTTGACAGATTGCGGGGAAAAGGTTACCTGTTTAACTTCGTGTGATCTTTAAAGGGAATATTTTAATCTCTTGTGTGTGTGTGTGTGAATGCGCGCAAGAGGAATATTTCTCTGTGCAAAAGACTCCGGAGATCCGCAAACAACACACTGTTGCGCGCCGGTTAACATCAAATAACTTCAAAACGTAACTTCGGCCGCGCTCGAGCGCGGAAGATAATAAAACGCGGGTTGTCGTAAAAAAAAAACTTTTTACTCTCTCTCTCTCTCCGTTTTCTTTTACCGCGATGACGTTACTCGGCCGAGTCGCGGTCATTTTATTACACTCTTTGCACTCCGTCGAAATGCGGTTAGCCGACGACGACGACGACGACGACTCTCGTTTCTCAGCGATACGCGAAACGAGAGCGAACAGAACGGGCTGACACTCGACGTTTTTAATGAGGCGGCGAAGGCTTTTTGTCATAACCGAGCGGGGAAAGAGAGACGGATGATAAAGAAGTTAGAGAAGCGCGTTTTATTTAAAACTACACGGATTGTATCTTTGAGCGCGCCGGTGCGTGATATAGCGCTAATTTTTCGACATACGACTTTAAATTTATTCACCGCGTCACACACACACACACATACATTGTGCAACGCCAAGGGGGGAAACCGCACCCGATAACTTGCAAATTATACCGCACGTTATATGTACAAAATAATTTGGCGGACTTGCTCGCGGTATGCGGTAACGAGCGCGAAATAAGACGCATACATTACGAGCTTTAATAAAGCGGAGCCGATTTACATGGTAATTACTTAAGTTTTCTGAGGATCCAAATTGCCTGCGTAGCGAGAGACGGAAAAGACGAGCGCCTGATAACGAAGTGTGTGTGAACAATAAACGCCGCGTTGCTCATATCACACTGAATAAAAATTTAGAAATGTTGTTTCCTTCATTTGTTTTTATTTTTAAAGCGACAATATTTTGCGAGAAACTAGATCCGCGCTTTTTCCCAAGTTTGTCGAGAATAATTCGCGCGTTATCGCCGCGGATTATTTGCCAGGTCAATTGTGTTATTTGTTCCTTGTAACAATCTCGGACTTGATCGCGAATTATCTTCCCTCCAATTGAGGGCTCCGAGTGGCTGTCTAATGACGACAATTGCGAGCGAACGGTGATCTCACCTGTCAATTCGCTTTTTAGCCGTCGTTTTACACACACACACACCAATTCGAAGTACATCGATAAAATCCCAACCTGTACCGGCGCGGATACAACCGTTAACCTTTTGCCGTCCTACTTCGACCGCGCGGGGATTGTGTGTATATGTTATATATAAGAATATATGAGTGCGTGTGTGTGTGTGTGTGTGTGCGTCTTTGAACATGAGTCATAAGAGATTTGTGTGAGTAATATGAATTATAAATCGCGAAGGTTCTCTCTCTCGTGAGAGCCTAACAAAATTACCGCTCGGTTAAGACAATATTTTTCAAGACACGGGAGAGAAAGAGAGAGAAAAGGAAGAGAGAAACGGAGGAGAGATAGAGATTATAGGGAGAAAGCAGCGCGCGATACGCGCTCGTAGTGCAAACACACAAGTTGCGCAAATCTAACTGTTATTTTTTTTTTACGATACTTTTGAGATCGGACGCGATTATATAAGATGGCGGAAGGAGCATTGCAAAACGCGGAAAGTCGATTGTCGGGATGTTAATCTCGAAGGTGCGACTTTAGGGCTAGCCAAAGAGAACAAAATCGCACTCTCGGGTGAAAACGAATTTCCGAGCGGGGAAGGAAAGGATTTCGGTATAAAAAAGGTGTGCGGTGTTATCTTTTATATAAATGCGCGCGTATCAAGTGATACACACGGAAGTCTGTGCGGCTTGTCCTGAAAAATGCTCTTTCACCTTCGGGAGTGCCTCGCCTGATATATATTTTACACGCGTCGCTGCGAGCGTGCACCTGAGGGGCACCTGCGCGCCGCGCGTTGTATGTACGCTCTCCCTTCGGCGTATTACGCGCCGCGCGAATTCAAGTAGTTCCGTCCCGTACATTCGTCGTATAAATAAATAAAAAAATAGATCAAAATCTGTGCAAAAGGACGACGATTCTTTGTATCGTCCGCGCAGGCGACGAGTAACTCTCTTTATCGTTTAAAATTACGTCGGAATTTTGTAAAAAAAAAAACAAAATTGCGAAACGCGAGGCGATTTGTTGGAGCGTAGTTGTGCTGTTACTCGCACGCTGTTCCGCGCAAAGACGCGCATTTGTCTTCATTCCGTAATGCGGAAGGCGCTCCGAAAAGTGCTCTTTCACCTC
>QVNV01011676.1:0-12894 GCA_014825455.1 Pseudomyrmex pallidus
ATGCATAGCATAAAACTATATAGGCCAATGAGCGTCTAGCATAAACTCGTCATATTGATTTACATAAAACTATGCTAGATGTTCATTGGCCCATATAGTCCTATGCTATGCATATGCACTCTATGTCATTTTGTGTATTATAACCCTTTCTTTTTACACCATGGATCTGTCCAGCCGCGTTTCATCCCGCATGCGACGATTCGCCGTGCTCTCTTAAAGTGCGCATAGACTATGCGCGTATTCGTGATTCGTGATTCGCGATTCGTAGCTACGCAGTAGTCATACGAATACATGCAGAAAGTGTGTTTGTATAATCGCGAATTTACGAATCACGAATCACGAATACGCGCATAGTCTATGCGCACCTTTACTGGAGTATCTACTCTCATCAATGTGTGAGGCTCTGTGCCAATGTAAAAGCACACGCGCAGCAAATCGTCGCATGCGAGAGTCTGCGGTACCAATACGGATGATGTCGTCCACCATTCTAACGGGGTTTTCCGTCGACCGTTGCTACCTTCGAGTCGAGATGATGGCTACAAGAGAATCTTCGAAAATATTACTACAATATACAAAATTATATTAAATATTTTATATATATATATATTTATAATTTTATATACATATAAAATATTTTACATATATTTTACGTACATCATATATTATGAGAAAATTATGAATGAAACTATGTTAGAAGTCTGCTTCGCAATGAAAAATTAAATGTTACAAGGTAAAAAAAAATAATTATATACATAACGGTACTGCACGTACGCGCTACGCGTACGGAGTTACGAAAGTTTATATATCGTACGAAAGAGAAGAAAATGTCATGGAGAGTCCGTTATTAAAATACGTGTATAATACGGGCGGTTTTGACGTGGGTTGTATTCTAATATCGCTGAAATGCGGTTTCACCAGCGAACGTAACGCGCGTTCTGTTGCGAAACGATTCTGCTTCGCAGCATTGGCTTTGCAGTACGCAGCTGGGAGAGTTTGGCATCATTCGCTCGCTCGCGCGCGCGCGGAGGAAGGGGATATTAGTTAACATTCTAAGTAGAAATTGAAACCAACCACTACAGACTTTCTCTTTCACTTTGTTTTCTCGATCGATCTTTTTCAGACATTGCCAATATTGTTTTCTTCCGCGCTCCCTCGCGTATTTCATCGCTCCGTCATAATTGTTTCTAAATAATCTGTGACGTAAAATTTGATGCATTTCTAGGTTTGTTTTCCTCCAGTAATGTCGTAACAAAAGATTCTTTCTTTCTCGCTTTCACCGTCTACCTTCTCCCCCTTCTATAAAGTCACTTCCTCTTTCCGCTTGCTGTAATTGCGCCCTTTCCTCGAGGAGCAAGTGGGCGCTTATTTTTGTTCAAGAGACTGCACTTAAAGCGCATCTCTCTCGTAAGATGACGCAATTCATTCATCAAACTGCACACCGCGTGGGAGGAACTGTGCCGCTATAGTCGAAGCGCCGCCGCTTGAGTCGCGCTTACCGGCAATTTCTAATAGAATTTTTTTTTCCTAATGTGTAGCAAAATATCGTTAAAATTATTTTTTGAAAGATTTATAATTTTTAAATACTTTGTAAATTTGTTCTCGTTAAAAAAATGTTTTTTACGAAGATGAATGTCCCTGTTTTGCTCGAAGTAACATTCGCTTCTTTAAAAAAAAAGTCATTGTAATTTTATTTTTTTTTTCGCGCCAGTATTTAAATATTATTCCGAAGACTGAAATAACAGCGCAATTACCATTTTTAACAGAACGCGTTGTCGCGCGAATTCATTAAAAATCAAAATGGAAAGGATTCAAAATAGCATCGTCTGTAAAAATGATTAATCAGAGCTTCTTGTTTTTCTATATTCGTATCGACAACTCGGCATCTCTCGTGTCTCTACTTCGGTGTAGCAGATATTTCGTGTTGAAAAAAACGGTTCCATAACGCGACAGAGTTATTGACAGAAGGGAGTGTGCAGAACAAAGAAACGCCCGTCGGACGCCTTTTGACTCTTTCGCGCCGGAAATTAAGAGGCTTCGAAATATCAAACCGGTTAGATCCGGTTTGAAAAAAAAATTAGCGCTGGCCCGGTGACACATTTAAATACTCGCGCAATTTATTTGATACGTCCTAATTAAGAAAAGAGAATTAAAATTCTTTTCTCATCTCTTTGTTTGAAAAGCAAAAAAAAAATATTATACGCACCGGCAAGGTTTTATTTTTATGTCTGTGATTGCATTTGTTTTGAAACAAATGACAAATCTCTAATTTATTCACTTCTCGATCATCAAACGACGCCATTTTACTCATGAAAACGCTCGTTGAAAGATTCCTCCTCGTCGGGGAATTTCTGCACGTCGTCATCTCGTCCCTCATTCCGGAAAGGGCAGTCCGAAAGACAGTCGCTTGCTCTCGAAGCGATAATTTACTTATCTTTTTAACATGTCAAAAAGTTATCGAGGAAAAAATACCGAAGGTATTTCCAGAGACATGGGCGTCCGCAGGGGGGGGGCAAACCCGGAATTTGCCCCCTCCTGGAGAGGCAAGTTTTTACATAAATTGTGTTTTTTAATGCTTCTTGCCCCCCTTTCAAGAGAGGCATTGCCCCCCCCCTGAACAAAATCCTGCGCCCATGCCCAAAGATGCTAGATTCTGTGCTTTGGTAGCATGCGGTAGGATTGGAAGGAATGCGCACAGAACTACGTACCATTGGAAGGAATGCACACAGAACTACGTATCATTAAAAGGAATGCGCACAGAACTATGTACCATATACTTACGCTGTGTGCGCATTCCTTCCAATGCTACCAAAGCACAGAATCTGGCACTTCTGGATATACCAAAAAAAAGTGGAGGATGTTCCTCAAGATTTTCCGCCTAGAACACGCCTACGTTTGACACGGATGATGATTCATTCGGTACTTTCTCGCGCGAGTAGACGCAGAAGTTAGTCTCTGATGCAATCGTCAATGTGTGGGGCTATCGGTGCGTGGGAGTGCTCTGATTGCGTCTAGCCACCGGGAACGGACGCAGACTCTTTCTTTCTCTCTCTCTCTCTCTCTCTCTTCGCCTGATACGACCGCCGCTCGTATTTCGTATATATATATATATATATATATATATATATATATGTGTATACATTCGCCATAAGATATTTATTCGCCCTTCTCCTGTCGTATAATATCTCTCCACTTATACTGTATATTCGCGTGCGAGCGAACGGTTACGGAGCCGGTGGCAGCGCTTCGACGTAAGTGCCGCCAATGCGCCTTTTCGACGAGTTTGCCTTTTTTTTTTGTTCCTCGCGCACACAGGAACCCCATGACAACTCGATAACGCGTAGGTTGCGCGCAGCCAAGATGTTGTCGCTCGTTGATTGGCGATCGCGTTCTCTCTTTCCCTCTCTCTCTCTGTGTAACTATCAGATATCGATGTACGCCTTTTCGGACTATCTCTCAAAAAATATGGTTGTTTATCTTTCAAAAGATATTAGGGCCTTTGTGGTGTAATAATATTTATTTATCTCGCTCCTTATCTCTGTCTGTACGCTCCTCCTCCTCCCGTATTTCGACACCGAGATGTGCGTGGATTCCTTTAGAAAAAAAAAAGAACTGAATAAATTCGTTAACGACATTCACTTTCGCAACTAGATTGAACAGTTCGCTGATCACAAGGCCTGATCACACGCTCGAGCATGCGAAGAGATTCCGTTTTATATACGCGGGGAGAGAGGTAGGAAGCAACCGGGAAGAAAAACCTGCCAGCACGTTCTGGCGTATGTATGCGAGTCGAGGAAAAAGAATTGCCGGGGTATTAGCTACTTTGCAGTGTATAAGCGGCTTTCCGACGTTGCTTGAATTCCGGGATAATCGCGGATTTGCGCGAGAAATCTCTCTCGGGAGAGATCGTCATCCTTTTCACATTCCCCCCGGATTTGAAGATCATTTAAAAAAGATTGTAATGTATTTTTTTCGATATTTTATTTCCACATTCTTATTAGGTTTTTTTTTTTTTTTTAAGTTGTTTAAAGAGAATAAAGGTAAAGAAAACGGAATAAAACCTTTGGGGGATTAGATTATCGACGGGCGACGAGGTCTGAAGGTTGTTTCGGTCTCGATGTTTCTCGTACGTTCTCGTACGTTCTCGCGCGTGAAATTTTGCAAACAACGACGATCAGCTTCCCGTCTGCGCGCAATATGAAGGGAAGAGTTTGCGTAGGTCACGGAGATACACAAGCCTCGTATGTATTCCCTCGTTTTATCGGCCGTTTTATCAGCGAGGACCATGCGGGTCGTCGCGTATCGACAAGCTTACGTAGAAATCGCGCCGAATACGCAAAACTCAAACGTGATAGACGAGTGTCGTTGTGCGATATTATATGGCAGTTTCCGTACATTGTTATCTTAATTAGATTTCTTTTTTTTTTTTTTTTTCGAAGTACACTCACATCCATTCAAAGCTCGTTTCTTTTGCTCTCAATTTCGAATAGTAAAATTTTTAATTTTTTCTTTTCCAAAAAAAAAACCACAAGATAAAGTAAAATATTTATTGAAGTCACATTTCAAGAGCGTCTCCCAATGGGATCACGAGCGTCTGAGGCCTCAGCCGCCGCTTCAGCCGCCGCCGCTTCAGCCGCCGCCGCTTCAGCCGCCGCCGTGCCGAGGAGTCAAAAGCGCGCCCAGTACTTTCACCCCAATCCACGCCCAAACGTCCCCTAGACCGCGCTCGATACGCCGCGCGGAGGACGTTTTCTCTCGTCCTCTGCCCGCACAGGGGTCTGCAACCCTCTCCCCCTCTTCCCTCCGCGACGTCGCGTCGCTTTATCTCAATGGGAGAGAGAGGAGAGGCGATCGATTCGCGTCGACGTACTACTATGGCCTGCTTATGCCGGAGCAGTGACCTCCAAGGTCGTTCTTACGTGACTGCACGTGCTGTTCGCGAATTGACGTCGCCTCTCTCCGCCACAGTCACCTCTCTCCCCCTCTTCCTCTTCCCGTCCCCTTTCCGCGCTACGCTGAGTACGCGCGCGTTCTCCGCCTCCCCCGCTCTTCGCTCTCTTTCAGTCGCTTGCATCGCGGCGCGCTGCACCGGGCTTGCATCATATGCGACCGAGAGCCGACAAACCGAGAGCCGCTAACCACTCCCGCTGCCTCTCAAGTCGCGCATTCCTCTCGTAAAACGCTCGATGAGCAGACAGCGGGAGGGGAGGGAGGGAGGATGAGGAATGAAGAAGCAGTGAGAGAGAGAGAGAGAGAGAGAGAGAGAGAGAGAGACGGAGACGAGATCTGCAGTGGAGCGGAGAAAAGTGGACAAACGAGGGACACCTTTCTCCACGTCTTCGACAAAACTGTTTTTTTTTTTTTTTTTTTTTTTTTTTTTTTTGACGCGGGAATTATCCACACGTCCGTCGTCTGCAATTTGCGAAGGGAATTATCGGGCGCGATGTGTGTAATGGAGAAGATTTGTACAATTAAGGATTATTTAAGATTGCCTCAGACAATGATCTCTCGCCCTCTCTTTCTTACGGAAGTCGAAATCGCTCGCCTTCGGCTATTTGTCTCACATGCGCGCTCGTAACGCTCAATTAGTACTCGACGTTTTATCGCGGGGAGGAGCGTCGGAACGATTACCCGGTTAAATGAATTAGCTGTTGCGTGTAACGAGCGAGGCTTTTTAGGAGAGAATGCGAACTATCTCTCTCTCTCTCTCTCTCTCTCTCTCTCTCTCTTTAATCGCGTGTCCACGCGATCGATCATGCGCGGTGACACAACTCGCGAACACACGATCAGATATACGAACACCGTAAATTCCGCCGCGGTCGGCGCGATTATTAGCATACTATATTCTATTTCGCTCAATTGCGTGCGCGACGCTATTTTGACCACTTCCGCGTTCTCGCTTCGCGCGAATCGCGCTCGTTCGTTTTCTCCGCCGCGTGCGTGTGTTATATATGCGCACGCCACTGTGACTAATGAAACACGTAGCGGAAGGGCCATACATCGCGCAAAATCTCGCTCAAACGCTTTCTCAGCCACATTTTCGCGTATCAATCGCGAAATCTTTTTTTTTTTTTTTTTTTTTTTTTTAACTGCAATTTATTTGACCGAGTAGACGCTTGCTTGCGCAATGTTGGATCAAATCTCTTAGCGCCGGTATACGTTTCACAGACAGAGTTCGTCCGATTTTCGTCGACTATCCTCGTCTATTAAGTTTGTTGGTGTCTGTTGTATTTTTAGACACTTCGCGCCTTTTTCGCCGGGAAGCGTCGCGGCGCCTTGGCGCGACGCCAGCTTACAAGCAAGATTCATATATACGTCTGAATACAGTCGTCTAGTTGCACGTGGAAGCGCGCTGCCGATTTCGTGCACGTGCGATGATACGGTCCTCGGCGCGATCCACGTCTGATCCACAGACGTGGTTTCTCTTTTCTTCCTCGTTCCTCGAACGTCTCCTTCCGTTTGTCCCGGTTATGCGTTTGAACGGTGGAGCAGCGCCAAAAAGGGCACGCATTCTGGAGTAGTACGAAGAGAGAGAGAGAGAGATCTTTGCACGTCTGCGAACGGCTAATTGAATGTTTCTTCGAACGATGACACGGTTTACTTAATGTCGCGGTTTGACACGTGAGAGAGTGCATTTGTGTATTTAATCGCACTTTCGTATTAGTACGTACTTCGATATATCGACAAAATACAGTTTTTTTCTCTCGTTGATTTGTTCTCAATTACACATTAAATTCGGATTTTCGAGTTCTCGAGATACATTTACCGTGTGAAGATATGATTGTATTAACAATATCTCTTTCTAGTACAAAGCTAAATTTTCATATTTTTTTAATTCAATTCGAGTGTTTTTTATGTTAATTTTATTAATTTCTACGCGTTTCAAGAGAATATATTTTGCATGCCCAGCGTTTTGGATCTTAAAATCTCTCTCTCTTCATTTCTTTATTACATTAACAATATCTTAACGCGTACCGATTATCTGATTAGTGGATGCGTTTTCGAAACTACATGGTTCAGCGAGAGAAGTTCGCGTTTTTCAAATCTCTCATTTTAATTAGTTCTATTATTCCTTTAATATTATCTGACGAAAATTGTGTGGCTGAGGAAATGCTTCGATTCTCTGTTGCAGATACTGACGTAGACGTGGAGTCTACAGAAGTGACACCACGAAAACGCCGAGGTAGACCACGGAAGTATAACACCCAAAAAAACACGGAAAAATCATCGTTATACACTTCGCCAATCACGTCTCCGACTAATTTAACACATTATGATATTATAAAAAAGAAACAAATTCATAACGAGATGGAGCGTGATAGACGGAATGTGTTAAAAGAATTGACCACGGCATTAATAGAAGTAGTGCCATCTCTGACAAAAAAAAGAGAACAGACAAATAAAGAGCCCGCCAAACGGGAAGTTCTGGAGGCTACATATAATTATATTCTTCGCTTGCAAAAGAAGCAACAGTGCTTGCTGTATAAAAAACAGGAGAGTGAGGAATGCCGTAAAAAATGTGAGGTAAGAAATTGTTATTTTAAAATATGGTAAAATATATTTACCTATTTAATTCAGCAATTGTTCGACCGTGTTTTTTTTATTACTATATTTGTATCATCCGCCAAGTCAAAACGGTCGATTTATGCATTTCTTCTAAGATTTTCTCGAACCTATACCGTTTTTTTTTTAATTGAAAAACAACAAATGATTTGATTTATTGAAAACAACCTTTATGACATTTAAGCACAAATTAATATCCGAAATAGTTGTCGATCGGTCTAATACCGCAAATCCTTTTTTAGATGTTGCTAAGAAGTAAAATGGCTAACAACAATAACGAAACACATACAGCACATACAGTTAAATAAGAAAATATTTGTCATCAGTTTATATAACAGTGGTTTTGAGTCAAGAAATTGTTTCGTTTTAATTGATCAGAATTGCACGATATTGTTCAAATTTTTGTGTACTGCTATACGAAGACTGTGTTAGTTGAAACGAACCTCAATGAAAGAGAAAAAACAAAAAGAATGAAATTTTTCGGACTAAAAACCACTCTCAAATAGTTTGTTATGTAATCCGGATCGGAGAAAGTGGTTGTCAAGTTGATAAAATGAGCATGACGATTTAGATGATTACGAAGTTATTCCACTTTTCTGATAGCTAAAAACTTGAGATTACAATAGTTAAACGGCAACACAAATTTTTCTATCGTTACACATATGCTTATACATATATATTTATCTAATACACACAAATGTGTTCACTTAAATAAACAGTATTCTCTTACATAGGTTATATTATAGGATTTATAAAAATACGACGAAGTTTATGAATTATACAATAAATGTGCGGACACGCGCGCAAGTATCCATGTACGTGTAAATAATAGGTATAATTAAATTGTACAGGAATTATATTATTAAAAAATAGACACCGAGTTTCTTTAATAAGTGCGACCCACGAAATTAATGGTTCGTAACGTATCTCGTGTATATACACATATACGCTTGTTTTATACATATATATTTTTTTACGCAGATGCGGTTGCACTTAAAATTAAAACTTGTCATCGCGCTCAGAAAAAAAAGCTCTTCTAGAATTTCCTCTTTTTCCTTTTGCCGATATAAGATACGTCGGAGAATCTTAATATGCATCTTAATATTAAAAGAGATGCATACAGTTAAACCTAGTTTACCCAAACCGAGCGAGGAACAAGAACATTCGGGGAACCGAGTTTTTTGGTTAATAGAAATCCTCCAGCATTTGGTTAATAGAAGTCCACCATCTTTTGTTATAGTTCAGATAATAAAGGTTCGGTAAACAGAGGTCTACTGGTGATAACTGGTGGAAAAAGTTCGTATAATAGAGGTTTGGGCCTCAAAACGTTCCGGATACAAGAGGTTTGGATAAAAACGAGGTTCCACTGTATTAAGATACGCGCGTATACGCATGTAATATATATATATATAATATATATATATGTAATGTAATATATATGTAATATAATATATATATGTAATATATTTATATATATATATAATATTTATATAATATATATATGTAATATATATGTAATATAATATATATATGTAATATATTTATATTAGATTTATATTCGGGCAAAAAAAGAGCAAACTCGTAGATGACATTGGGTCGCAACCGGGAAAGAAACTCAACGACATATACCTCAAACTAACGTTGTGTACAGAAAACTTTCTTCCTCTACAATATACGAATATCCTTTCCGCGCGTGTCCGTGAATTTTTTGTATCGTGCCAAATCATCGCCGATAAAAATCTAGATAGAAGATACGAAATGTTTCTATATATATTTGAGAATTTTTAACCGATATTTAAAAACTAAACGACGAATGCATTTTCCTTTTCACATTGTGAAAAAACTCTATTTGTGACTAGACTAAATGTACATAGAGATGTAAGTAGTCTTTTCTAAGATAATATATTTTTATATAGAAGCTACTTATATATATATGATACATTAGACGGATTGCAAGGGTGTTTTATCCCTTGTTGTTGATAGTTTTTTTTTTTTTTTTTTTTTTTTTTTTTTTCTTACCATAACTCACATTTTTATAATCACGCATTGATGTTTCTGCCGGGATACTTCGTAAAACTAGTCTTGAGATATGTGTAGAGTTTATTAAATGAATCTCAAGATTCGTAGTAATTTTAAATCTGTTCAGAAGAATGAATTGAAGGTGGAATTGCTTGACTTTTACGCGATTTAGTTGTCGATTCTTTAAAAAATTGAACTAATTGTTTCAATTTTTACTTGAATATATAAATTACGTTGAGATCTGACGATGAGATAATTACAATAATTACGACAATTTAAATCTTCCACGACTCCAGACTGTCGAATTTCTTTCTTGAATTCATAAACGCTCAAAAACAAGATTCAAACAACAAATATAGAATAAAAATTGTTGTTATATGTTGATATTGTATCTGCAAAGTAATCACTAATTTTTTTCAAAAATCTTTGACACCCAGCATCCGTCATTTATTTGTGACGTACAAATTTTGTTTGCCGTCGGCAAACAAAACCATAGCAATATGCTGGCAGAGTGACAGCAAATTAAAGTAATTAATACATTTCTGAGTTAAAACGTTTGAAAGGGAAGTTAGTCTTAGAACAGATTTTTGCATCGAATGTACTATTGTTCGCTCGCAACTTTTCATGCATGATTTTGAACAATATATGAATTTTCGACAGACTCTTTCGAGAGTTAATGAAATAAATGCATATTATATAGATATATACATACATATATTTTGTACATAAATATGACAGAGGCGAGCAAGAGGAAGCCTGTATGTATGTACATATTGTATACGTATACACACTCTCGTTGCTCCTCTTTATTATATATATTATATATACATATACACATGTATATATTATATGTACATAGACACATATATAGTGATGAGAATTTTATATGTTTATAGAAAAAGAAAGATAATTAAAATTCAATGATGCTAGCTTTATAAATGTGTAAATAAAAATTATAATTTTTTTATTTACATCTTATTTTTATACGCTGTTGCTGGAACTAAGCTATTGGAATAAAGCAACTGAGAGTTTTGCAAAAGTTGATAAATTGATAAATATATAATTATATAACTTATTAATTATATAATTATATATATATATATTTTTAAAATATAAAAATTATACAATTATAGAAAATGTATTACCACAGAGCTGCTAATCGCGTTCCTATTGCAAAACAAATTATTTTTTTATCCCTCTCATTTCTACATCTTCTTATTTCACTGTCAAAACGTTTGATTGAACATTACATTACATGCGCGGCGAAAAAAATAACCAGTTAATTTTTTTTTCCCGCAAAACCTGCGTGACCATATGTGCGACAGTGAGATGTTATCGAGAGGAGAATCCATTTTAGGTATAAAAAAATTCTTTCGAAATATTAATATTTAAAATTGCTTTATTTTACTTTTGACTGCGCATTTGGATATTAATTGGACATTAACAACATATAATTAAGTATGATATAATATTTAATTATTTCTTTAATTTTTTCTATAATTATTTTACTTACAATTTTTCTTTTTAAATTATACATGACGAAAAAAAAAAGACGACAAAGATATTTCGAAAACTTCTCTGTGACATTTTCTATATATTTTCAACGTAACCTTTTCTTCATAAGAAAAACAAACAACCGACCGTTGTCGAAGCGATGGAGTAGCGCAAGTACTTAAAAAACTTCGTGTAAAGAGTGTCGTCTTTCCAGGCAATCGCCACGTTTTGCTTGCGATGATTAAGTGCTATGCGCTGTGCGTATAGTCGTGTACTATAGGTAAAACAAAAATGACTTTGTATACTGTTACCAAAGAAAATTTTAGAAAATTGTATACAATGATTCGAATTTTGACGATTTTGCTTTAACAATTCACGACTGTATAAACGAAGTTCCGCGAGCGAAATTGCCTTTAGACGACACTTTAGATCTTGCTCCATCGAACGAGCGTTGTACATTTTGTTTTGTTAAGTCGGTTTAAATTTAGTAAAATTAAATTAGATTAATTTCGATGTTTTTAAAGTTCCTCTAGTTAATTATTAATAATGTAAAGCGAAATTAGATAATATATTAGCATAAGAGTATATCTTTAGCGTTTGTTTTTGCTCCTTTCCGCAACTCATTCCTTTTACATCATTCCTCATGTGTTCAAGACGATAGCGAATCAATAAGAGCGTCAAGTAAAAATTAGCGTGCAGAACAATATTAATGAATCAATGGAATAGATTAATTTTCAAATTAACTGCGATATAGATCTCTCTCTCTCTCTCTCTCTCTCTCTCTCTCTCTCTCTCTCTCTCTTCCTCTCTTTCTCTTCTTTTTTCTGTTTTTCTTTCCTCAAACACAGTTCACGAGTAGTTTTTCATGGGAAGTGTGTTACGTAATATCGTATCGAAGTCCGCCACCGCGCGCGAAGCTGGAAAGGTTAATGGAGCTGTGACAGAAACGATAAGTGTGGGCGCGTATCAACGTGTGACGCGCGAAAGCGATTTAACGAAGTAGCTTCTCGCTGCCATTCGACGTGATTTTCACGCGTCGGTGGAACCTCACGGGAGGTAGAGGGGAGGGGAGAATTTCTGTCGCGTTAAATAGCAAAAATCGAAATGCCAATGTGTTCACCTTGTTCGTATTCGCGTTGCGTTGCATTGCGCATCGTTGGCATTCGCGTCGCGTTTACGTCGGCATTTACGTTGGGGCATAGTGTTTCTCACTGAGATTGTGTTCGTGTCGCATTAAATTGGCATTGTATTACGGTCGGTGTCGTGTTCGCGTTTACGTTGATTTCTTGCGTTCTTATCAATTGGCAATTTAACGTAAGCGCGAGAGATTGCGTTTGAGTTGTTTTTTTTTTTTTTTTTTTTTTTTTTTTCGGTTTTTCATCCGTTAGGTCTTTCGATAACGAAAGGGCTAAATTTTACATTGTTTGAACTTTGTAAACAACAAGTGATGTATAGAATATGCCGCAATACGAGGGAAGTTCTTAAAAGAAGTCCATTCTACAATCTGCAATCGGTAAGTCAAAAAAATCAAATTTACATAAAGTGTGTAAAAATCATATTGTACACACTAGATATTTTTAAAATAATATTTTATTTATTTTAGTGTGTAAAATAATATTTTATTTGTGAGTGAGTAGTAATAATATTTTATATCGAGTTTTGTTTTTTTTTGTTGTTTAACCCTCAACCGTCACACCTCTTCAGAATTTCATAACCGTCACATGGGGTCTAAGATACCCCAACGACTTTAAACGTTCATCACAACAACGTAAATCAATATTTTAATATAACAAAATTACTGAGTACTTTTCAAACCTTGTA
>QVNV01011722.1:0-11894 GCA_014825455.1 Pseudomyrmex pallidus
CAAAATCCGCTTTGAAATATCTTTCTCTTTAAATATCCTCTCATTTTATCTATTAGTAATGTTTGTGTTAATATTTGTTATTGATTTACAATTTCTCGTTAACCTCTGTATGAAGGTGTAGCGTAAAAGAGAAAGAAATTTAAATCTTATTGAAATAAGTGAATAAATAAATAAATATATATATTTATTTAATATAGATATGTATTTATTTATTTATTTGAGCACGAGAGAGAGTTGAAATAATCATAAAGTCTTTTATAGAAGAGAGAGAGATCCTTGTTTTAGAATATTTCTGTATTAACCCTTTATATATTCTATGTATTTTAAGATAACAAAAAAAAAAACTGGTTTTTTTAGTTTTACATAAAAGATGATATAGATTGTTTGGTTTCAACTTCGGTTTCAATTTAGTTTCATTTGATAAGAAGAAAATGGACAAGAGAGTCATTAACATATAAAGAGTCAAACGTTTTGTGAAGAGTCGGTGTAAGAAGTTCGCACTTGCAAATCGAAAGATAACCGAACGGTATAAAGGGTGTGTGTATGTGTATGCGTAAGAATACGTGGTGTTAATTTGACGATCCGTCAGAAACAACGCGCTCATGATGAACACGTGGTTCATGATTCAAATTCCGCCAACTTCTTGGATCTTTCGACTCGCCGAAGTTCGAGCTCCCTTCAGCTACTTTTCACGGTTTCTCTTATTATTGTGACGTGATCACGCCCATTGTTCTGTTGTACGACTATCAGGCATTACAATACCGTAACCACCGTGTTTCTTTAAAATTCCCTTCTCAGGCAACTTTGTGAGATTGTTTGATGGGAGATCAATGAAAGAGACAACCTCCTCTGCTCCCGTACCTCCATCTTCTTCCTCTACGCCGTGCCTCTTCGGTTGCGGCTTATGCTCCCTGAAAGACGGACCGGATCTACATCGGATATTCAGTCGTTAATTTCAGCGGTTCGGTGTTATCTTTCGCAAAAGAAAATGTGCAACAACTCAAATCGAGTTAAAAATCACTTTGTAAAAGTGTTCAGGCGTTCGATACAAAAAACAAAACAAATCGTGAGACAAACCTCGAACTTTGATTTTCTGAAGCTTTATGTAAAACAATTACAGATCATTTTTACATTATACTGTACGGCTTTATATTTTATTATAAATTTTTTTTCATAGTAATACTTATATTATCAAGTATACAAAAAAAAATAGATCTCAATCGATCGCGCAATAATTGTCCTTTTATCATTCTTTCGTATTATAAATCGCAGATATAAGTAATAATAATAATATTGACGTTTATAATGCTTTCAATGAAACGTTTTGTGCATAAATTGAAATTATAATGATGCAATATATTATGTGTATTTAATATTTACACACGGTATCCCAGACATTACCAACGTTTTTTTTTTTTTTTTATGAAAATGAAAGAAAAGAATAATAGTGCTGCAACGTTAATGAATCACCCTACATGTGCACCCGTTATCATGCAATAAATAAAGATGTGGTGGGACAAAATGAACATTGCAATGCGGCAATTAAATACCATAGCAGTGACTTTCATGCGAATACATCGGGTTCGACCGCAGCGTGTGTATGTGTGTGAGTCGCAAACTCGGCTGAATATCGAGATCGTGGTTTGTGCAAAGAATGGTTACATTCACAAAACGCAACAGTTGCTTAACGGTTGAGAGATTATCACTTGTGATGAGACTCATTCCTCAAAACCTATCGCGGTTCCAGAAGTACGCCAAAGCCAATCACAAGTGACAGTCTCTCAACCGTTGTGTTTTTTTTTTCTGAACGTAACCAACGTTTTTGTGCGAAATATGAGAGAATGATGACAGCGAAAGAGAGAGAGAGAGAGAGAAAGAGAAACAAAAGACAAATTCGGATCGGGTAATTAATAATCATAGTTAAATGCAAGAGGGGAATTAATCCCCTAGAGACAGCTAAAAGCTGCAATTTAACCACAATAGCAGCCGCAAACGCGAAAACGTTATTTCCGGCAACATGGAAACACATGTGAAGATGAATTGCTGATCGATCGAAATCGACCGAATCGGAACGATCGTTGCGGCAATGCTACGGTCCAAATAAGGAATAATATCCATTAATTTGTCCCGGACACATTCTCTTATTAATTTTTAAATTTCTAATTATTATATCCAATTAAAAGTGGGATATATGGTTTTCACAGAAAATTGCGTATTGATTCGTTTCAAAGAGATTTTATTTTTATTGTATTATCTTTGAGAATATAAACGCGCAAAATATATTATTCCTCGATCGGACCAACGTGAATAATGAAGAATGACGACGAGACACATGAGACTTACTTGACTCTTGGCCCGTCGGCGGTGGCGACGTTATTCGGGGGTCGAAACAGCACGCGCTGGGTCTCGCCGCGGCTAGAAATATACTAATATAGGCATGCCGCGGCTATTTTCTTATTAACCCTCAACTACTGTGTACACTGTTCGATTGTTCAACTGACAATTAATATTAACACGAGGACACAAATGTACTTTCCAAGATTTGTTCGGTATTAATTTTTTAAATAACTGTCATTGTTCGTCACGTTAACAAGCTAGAAATAATAAACAAAATTTAATATAATAAAAATTTGTAGAGACCACATTTTATTCGAACAATAAAAAATTCGAGATGCATTAAAAAATAAAGCTCTCACGTATGTGAAAAATATTCGATTATTTAACAAATGTATTTTTGAAGAGACAATTGCCAGATCTAGTAAAATTCAGAATAAAATTGCGATAACTGTTCATTATTTGACACTAAGTTTGGATAATATAATTGAATAATAGCGCTACAATTTTCTTTCATAATAATTGAGGGTTAATAAAATTCTTCAACGCTCTATATCTTCCTTACTTGAGGAATAAAAAAAATCAATCGAGCAGAACTCGTAATTTTTCTGTCGTTCGCGCGCTTTAATTTGATGGCTTTTGTCATATTACAATGATATCGATACCTTATGAAAATATTATGATATATATTCCCTCAAGAGCTTGTGAATTTCAGAATAAAAATTTGTGGAAGAAGATTTACCCTCTATGATATTACAATGAAAATTTTATTATCAGTCTGTAATTATAGAACGGTATTTTTTTTCGGAAAAAAGAGAAAATCTCTCTTGTCTCATTAAAAATGAAATTTTGCATTTCTACACATAATATAGAGAGACATCTTCTAAAAAAACAAATCGGCGTAATATGTACGTATATATTCGGAAATCTACTGCGATGTATATATATACATAAATAATATCGGGAAGATTCTTATGCAAATTAAGCGCATACTAAAGCTTATGTGAAGTTAAGGAGTTGAGATTTACCTGAAATAAAAAGGCATCGAACTCCAAAGTCACATTGATCCAAGCGTACTTTAGCTCATTTCTTACAAAGCTGTACTCACGCATTCGTATATTTTAATGATATATAAGCGCAACTCGTCGCACAGAACGGACCAAAAGTGTCAGTTTTTTTTTTTTTTTTTTTTTTAACAAAAGTAATTTCCAATACTACAAATTCTTCGTTCGTCGTTACGTAATAACGATATTTCTTGAAAACGATCGAACGACAGAAGCATTACGAACTGCAATCACTTCTACATCATACATCGATAAAAAACGCACTTCGTTAATTGTGATACGAATTCTGGGACACATCGCGACGGTTTAACATGCACGCCAAAATTTATCAATGAAATCATGAGAAACAAGATGAAAAATGAGATAAGATGTGAAATATAATGAGAGAGGCTGTTATTAAATGTTTTCTTAATGTGGTAATTTGCAATTGATCATTGTGAGAGAAAATTATTAAGAGAGAGAAAGAGTTGAATCTTCTCTCGTAAATAATAAAATGACGTTGTCATTAGTTTTCTTTTTTTTTTGCATCAATACTTACGTCAAAACTATAAAAGGTGTTATTTTTTTTATTGAAGATTTGTTTAAAATTTTGTATCGACAATTACATACACGTATCAAAGTCAGTGATAAGCGATTATATGTATTTTATTATTAACACCAGAACACTTCAATTTTAATAAAAATGTCAAAAGAAGTAAATTAGTAATAAGAGAAAAACAAGTAATTAAACACAATTTTGCTATTGTAAATATCTTTATAGATTTCTCTTTAGAAAATAGTATAGTCTATTTACTTCAAATATAACTCGAATTATATACGGAATTTATTTAAAATACTTGTATCAGTAATAATAATTAAAATTACAAATAATTGCATACGTCCCGTAAGCTCGTAAGAGGGATTATCTGTGCCGTGTTCGTAGCAACAGACACATTTATAAAAACAAATCAAAACCATTAAAATATAAACTTACTAAATTATATTGAATCGAAATTTAATATTTAGAGAAAAAAAGATTATCGATCTCATTAAAATATATTAAATTTTTCAAAATAGACCAAAATATATTGAAATAAAATATAATATTTAAAAAATAAAAGGTTTATCATTTTCATTAAAATATATTTCTCGAAATAGGTCACTATTTCGCAAAACAAGCAACAAAATGACAGTCGTACCTATATTGAGGCATTCTGCCGAAGGTGAGAATTTTGTTGACGCTATCCAACGCCGCATCTTCTGCATGATGATTGCCGGAGCTGAAGGTTCTCTGCTGCGGTCTGTTCGAGTACGGCGGATCGTATTTTGGGACGGTACTCTTTCTTCTAACAGAAATTGGTCAATTATACATATATTATCGAATTTTTAACGCGGGAAAAAAATTAAGAAGCGCATGCAAGCTCTCGTAGAAGATCATTAGGTAATACCGGAGAATTTTTAGGGTTTTAATGGCGTTAAGAGGGATCACCAGTTATTTAGACCTTGTTAACGTTGTTATTAATTAGTGATACTGCCGGCGTATGATTAGAGTTAGCTGAAGGATCAGTTATATAATTTTCTGTTAGTTTTTGTTTTTTTGCTAATTGTATATTACTCAGTAATTACCTGGTATATAATCAGAATTTATTCTGCAGACGTACAGAGAGATAAATATACCAACGCACATAATTGCACAATATTCTCATCGGTAGAATTCACAGAACTTTATGTAAATAATTTATTATCGTAATTATATTGAATTCCGGCATTACAATACAATTTGTAACAATAAATATGCAACAATATTCAATGTTTTCACTGTCTGTATTTTTATTTATTTTTATAAACGCATCAGTCGCTGCAAACGTTGATAATCCCTCTTATCAGTTTTGTGGAACGTAACATAATTTATCTGCAATTATAAGTATTATAAATAATAATACAAGCACTATAAGTAAACTTTGTGTATAATCAATTCCCGAGGGTTTTTATTCTCGCTATGAAAAGCCAACGGACTTTCGACATGCAAAAAAATCCAATTCTGTTTGGGACCGATAAGATAAAAATTATGGATAAGAGATGAGATTTGAAAGTGAAGGTTTACATATTTAAGAGAGTCGATAAAAAGTTTTAAGTAAAAAGTTTTTTCTTGATAAATAACGTTAAATTTTAGCTTTGAAATATACGTGGTCGAAAAAAGGGTGTTTATTTAAGATGATATTAAAAGAGGAGTTTTGAACGAACTTCATTATTACTTATAATGTGTTAAGAACAACAATTAATGTCGGATATATATTTTGCAACTTCTCTTATCGTTAGCGGATAAAAGGCAAAAAGCGCATATGCACAGAGATCGTAAGAAAAAAGGAAAAGTTAAAATAGAGCACGTAAATAAATACTCTTATACATATATACGCAGAAGAAGATAGAATCATATACATACATGCGTTAGAAAGAAGCGTGGAGAAACTTTATTCTTATTTGAGAAATTTTAAATCAAATTTCTTTGCGAATATTCTACCTAAAATTGTTCTCGCGTTTAAACAAAATGTACGTGTAAATGGACTAGATTATGATGAACGATTAAGTGATTAATTGTTGGCAAATGAGGAAAAACTGCCTTCTCAAAGTAAACAAAGCGAAACTAGAACCGCGCGAACGCTCTTTATCAGAATTTATATCAATCTGCATTATAACTACACGAACAAACTGTACTAGCATGAAAGCAACATCACGAGTAACAAAAAATGCTTGCTGAGAGAAAAGAAGCTGCAAATTTTTCGAAGAGCAAACATGCTACTCTTAGCGCGCGCACACTTGTTCCATCCTCTCGTGCAGCACACGTATAAAAAAAAAAGAGAGAGAGAAATAGAAAACTCAAGTAGAAAAGATGGAAAAGAGGACACAGAGAGAAAGAGAGAGAGAGAGAAAAAAAGAAAGAGAGAGAGAGAGAGAAAGAAAGAGAGAGAATAAAATTCTACTTGTGTATGTTTCTGCACACTAACCTGAGACAGAGGGAGAAGTTTTTATGTACTACGACTGACCTGTAGCAGAGAGCCATCAGAGCAAATACTACGAAAACACCCCCTACCACCGACATGAGCATACCAACTAAAAATACAGTGTTAGAGCCGTGGTAGTTCTCTGTTTTTTTTTTTTTTTTTTTTTTTTTTTTCATCGTCGTCAGATGTAGCGGGCCGTCGTTTGTTTGTTATTTTATGTTGTTTTTTTTTTGGTTTGCAAACCGAAGATTTATACCATTTTGCAGTTTACGTAGTGCAGGAGGGTGGTTCGGTATTTTCGTATCCGAGCCGAGTCCCACATGCAGACAGACAGAGATGGCAGACAGAAACAGACAAGAAACAACGAAGCCAATATCAGCACATGAAAAGAGACAATACATATATGTATGTTATCGTAATAAAAGTGATACGTATTACGTATCACTTTTACGTAATACGTACATAACGCAGAAACAATTGCGACTTGATACACAAAGTGTTCATTTTTAAATCGATGCAACACTTCAAAGTTACTCACACACAATTGGTGTTATGATAATAACGCAAAGAGAACTCTTCTTCAACTATGCGATTTCGGTTTTTTTTTTTTTTTAATATCATTGTGTTATACTTAGTAAACTGAATGGTTTTGTTTTTTTTATTACTGTGACAATTGACGTGTTGCGCATTTTAAAATGAACACCATACATATCGTTGCTCCGACTGTCAAACCTCGCAACTTGAAAGATTTGCGAATTTAACTTTACATTTGACAGGAGGGAAAAATGTAATTGTTTTGAGAAAATTGCGAATCTTACAAAGTTTCACAGTCAGAACAACGGAAATTATGTTCGACGAATGTTCAGAGTCTCGGAATTCTCAAATATGAGAATCCGTTTTATTCAGCGTTTTCACGAATCTTTCTCTAAAAAACAATAATATTAAATAAAAATTTAAAAATCTCAAATTTCTCGGAAATTGAGGAAACTCAACGTCCGAGAGCCCGAAAATCCAAAGAGACACGTAGATTCTTGTGCATCCAAGAGAATAAAAATTATACGCATATATTTGTTTATCCTAGAATGTCCCTGTTCTCTCATATTCTCTCTGAAAAAAAGACAGTCTCCGTCAGTGCCTTCCGATATATTTTGCATACTTCTTTTATTACAACACATAAATAAGAATAATAAATCTCTTAAGTAAACAAACCGTAAAGTAAAAAAAGAATGTATCTCAGACGCATATTTGTCACAAAAGGGAGAGTATCAATTTTAATCTATCAAATTTGTGATTTTTTACTTTGAAAAAAAAAAAAAAAACTTAATCGTTTTAAGTTAGCGAACCGTCCGCCAAGTTGTATACAAATTGTTCGTAATTGACGATTTTCCAATAACTTCTTTACTAATCAGCTTCTTTCATGCTTTCATAGGGCATACAAGCAGCTGGCACATTAGTATAGATTTCCTTGATGTCGCCTTTGGAGGGACGACCGACTATTTTTTCGCGGAGAGATTTAAATTTATATCAAGCGAATTTGTACATGTCGTCATTGTTTTAAATAATTTTAGCACAAATTGACTTATATACCGATGTCCCTCGAAACGCGATAATCATTAAAAATCGAGATCCTCGTTAGAACAACATAGTTACGATCATAAATCACTATACCATGAGCACATCCATAGCACACCACATAATGACACAATATTATCCATATATATATAATATGTAAATATATAATATATATAAAACATATATATATCTTGTCACGTATGTGTGCGAGTAAATACAGACGCAAAATCAGCTGCATTCAATTTTCAAGAAAGGTGTCAATAAGTATATTAAAAAAAAAAAAAAATACACACACCTCAACAAATACTCTGATTCTCAATTACTGTGTAGTCTGATTAGTAATCAAAAAGCTTGAGTATTAAATAATTGATATATTCAGGACTCAGGGATCGTATAGGAATTAGCGTTATCTGGAGTGTGATTTGATCTTCTGAGTAACTTAAGATTAAAAAAGCGCAGGATCTCGGTGTGAAAATAAAAAACTGAACAATCTCGAGAACGCGCAGTTGCGTGTTGGGACGCTTATTTTTTCGGGAAACTTTTTAGCGGGAGATGAGGCGGCTAGAAAGTGAATCGAAAGCCGAAGCGTTCTATAGTCTAAAAAAAGAAAAAACGCAAGCGATCTAAACTGCGAAGCGCTAACAGAATTCAAAGAAAGAGAAAGAGATTATGTACATAATTAGCAATTATTTCGGGAATGCCTGAAAGAGAATAAGAATAGTAAGCGGAACAAAGAAAACATCGAGATGGGAGCATCCTTTTGTTATATCGTGTATGTGTGAACGCAGCGACTTTTGTTTCTGCAACTCTCGCGCGTTTTGTAAGTATATGTGTGTTGTGATGATATGTAAGTGAACACCGAAAAATATAGAATAAAATAAAGAATATGACCGACATTGTAATAATAATAACAATAACAATAATAATAGAGCATGATGGCCGCGTGCGATGCCTCCTCATCAATTTTATCATCATCCAGCTAGCCACGAATTACGACGACGAAGATGAGAGGGACAGGCCTTGATCGCGGGCGATCTGTTCAGCGTTGTTACTGTACCTGTTGCAAACAGCAAACAGTGAAAAAGAAACGAAGACGCCCGTCACCACACTCACCAGCATCACTACCAGCAATCCCGTAGAGAGATTGTTGTTGGTGTGTCCTGAAACGATCAAGCATTTTGTATCCCGCGTGCATGCGGCGTGTACGCGTGCAACCGTGTCTTTTATTTGTGTATTACGTGACTGTGTGTTCATTGCGTCGCGTGCTAGCTGCGTCCTGATATAACGTATATAAATAAATTCTTGATCCGCGAAACTTTCCAACTCCGAACTCTTTTTCTCTCTCAGAGAGAAAGAAAGAGATCTCTTTCCTCTCTCTCTCACACGGATCTCAAATTATTATTATCTCAAACAATTTCGCGCGCGCTAGTTTCAAAGAAGTCAGAAAGTTTCACTTGTCAAAGCGATGACATTTCACACTATCGAGTATTTTGAGAAAAAAAAAAATAAAAGAAAAGGTACAGCGCAACAAACACAATCGGGAAATTTAAAAAACTAAGCGAGAGAACATACGAGTTTTCAAGAGTTCGACGAAACCTAGAAATCCGAGTTGAAATATATAGATTGTTCTTTACGAACAACGGAAAAAAAAAATGTGAGGCAAAAAGAGTGTCGCTTGAGGGGATAAAAGCGGGGGATGTCGCATTCGAAAGGAGCGAGAAAGTACTAAGAGGATGTAAGAGGATACAAAGAGGATCCTTCCTTGTCACTTTTGCTTCTTTCGAAACGAAATCGTGCGTGTATATCGGCGCGATGCGAGTTCGCATACACATCAGATCTTATGTGCACAGCTGATAGTATGACCCCAAAAAAATCCTATCCTCTACCTTATCGAGAGCTTACAGTCGATCGAGACGATCGACCGGGACTACGTCGCTAGAATCGAAGATACAGTAGACTTCCCTCGTTTTTTTTTTTTTTTTTTTTTTTTTTTTTTTTTTCCTGTCCAATCGTTTCTTGTCAACGAGACGCTTATCGCCGATCAAATGTGAAATTGGTTCAAAAAAGAAAAAAACCGTAACTTCAATCTTTTACATTTCTCGATACAGATAAGTTTTATATTTAATTTTTTTAAATATTTTTCGTGATATATACATTACGTATATAACACGCATTTTTTTTCAAATGCATGTACGTTAAAAAATATGTAAGATTTACATCCGTGTATCGAACGTTATAAAAATCAGAGAATAAAACTCAGTTTAAAATAAGAATTAGATATTATTATCACAAACTGTCTAAATGAGCGAATTACTCGCGCAATGCCAAAAAACAATGAAAAAGATAACTGACGGAAGTCCACTGTATTCGGTGATGAATCACAATGAGTGAGTTACTCAATGATAATAATTAATAATAATGACACAAGTATGAAAAAGAAAAATTATTATGACTAACACAAATATTCTATATTTTATGTAAATAAGCTTAAATGTTCTATTAATGTATATGATATGATTAGTGCGAAATATTGAAGTAGTCAGCCACTCCTACTTATTCCTTCCTATTAATAACAATATTATAGGTAAATAATTAGTAATGTTATATAAAACTATACACATATCGAAGCTCACTTCAAAAAGCGGCAAACGTGAGATCCTTCGTGTATAAATTTACACGGTGTGAGATTTCTTGTTGAGATTATATCATTTCGAATTATAAAATCTTTGCCGCCTCTTTGAAGTGAGTGATCGATATTGAGATTTTAGTGCGATCGTACAGTAAAGCGATAAATGAGAGTTGATGATCTCAGTTATGATCCTGCGGAAAGCACGTATGCAACAAGCAGGTGAATTCGGATAATGGCTGAAATTTATGAAGAACTAAATCTCTATATAAATTTTATGTCTGTCAGAATGGGGAAGACGTCTCGCGCTTACAACACAGAAGTGAAACAATTCTGCAAGAAAAATGGCGCATCAATTTCCCGCTTTTATCCTCTAATTTTAAGTAGTAGTACGGAAAGAAAGTTGTTTTGTTTTTTTTTTTTTTTTTTGTTGCATAAGAAACCGCGGCTTACCGTAGGGGGTCTCTTTCTTCACCATTTTATTATCAGGTTTGTTAACCGGTTCTAACGTGGATGTGGTCGACGGTGTCGGAATCGACTGCACGATGGAGCAATCCGTTCCGCTCCAACCGGGGTTGCAGAAACACTTGTTGACATTTGTACACACCTGCGACAAAAAAAAAATAACGCACATTTTCCAAGTGACAGTTTTTGAGAAATACACCGTCTCGAAATTTTGAGATACGCGCGCGCGTCAACGATATCATATTATCGTGAGATAATTATCGTCTTTCTGATTTTTTTTTTTTGCAAGAGAAAGAAACGACTTACGCCATGTCCCGAACATTCGATGTCGCCAATGTTACTGGGACACTTCTCTTGATCGATGTGTGGAAACAAACTCGTGCAAGTTTGATTTATGCAAATCTGAAAAGCGCAATTAATGAGTCGGCGTAAAAAAAAAAGTAGAAAGCATTACACAGCATTTACGCAGCTGGCAATTACCAAGTTGTCACCGCAGGAAGTGCCGTCACGGACTAATCCCCATCCCGGCATATCGGATCCTTCCACCTTTCCCCTCGTAGCTCTTGAAAATCGAACGGAGAATAATTGACGTAGGAGGAACGCGTGGTTCTCAAGCAAGATAATTAAATCGAGAAACTTATTATATATTTGACAATGACTTGTACTCACTTGCACTCGAACTCCTCCTTCTTGATGGAAATGATGGTTCTCGTGTAATAATCCTTCATTCCCTCGATCACCGGTTGCTTGCTGCCCTGTTGACACTGAAGGGATCCGCAGCGAACGTTTCTACGAGAAAAGCGAGATTCTCAATTCTCGTCGTTTCGACTTTTTAACTTTCGACGTCTCTTT
>QVNV01011931.1:0-15486 GCA_014825455.1 Pseudomyrmex pallidus
TATAGGTTATCAATGCCGTATTGTCCTATGCCATGGTGTTGTACAACTTTCAGAGGGAGAAGTAACATGATTAGTGCGCTCAGTAGTAAATATATTTTAATATATTACGCAGAAAGATAGTTTTTGTTGTAGATATTATTTAGTGAATAAATAAATGTTTAGAAAATACAGAAATTATATCAAAGTACCACTTTATTTCATTGTCAGATAGTATACTGTGGAATCACTTATGTTTTTTCTCTATATAATTTTAAATAAAAATTAAGAATCACATACAAGTATTTAGTATACTGTGAACATATGATTTATCTCAATAGTGTAATAACACACCGATATACAAAATAATATAATTTATCGCCCGTGAAGTATTTTCATCATTTCTTTTTTTATTTAGTACTTGAACTTTGCAGCTTGATGATAATTTTGATTATGTTACATGAATCTTTGTTGGTCAAAACTATTACACTTATTAAATTATTATTGTTTCTACACAAATATTGATGATGAAAAAAGACACGTGTTAAAAAAACTTTTTTCTTGTTGTGTGATACACTTAAGGAATTATGTTACGATATGTTAGAATTCGAGATACTTTTGTGTGTAAAAGGTATCTCATTGCTTCAGCAAACTTTGTTAAATATTCCAAAATTCGGTAGATATTGTGGTTTGGGACTTTATTTTCTTCGCTGTGATGTATAGTGTCAATCAAAAATAAGCTTTAACGTACGTATCTTTGTTTAGTTTTTGATATATGGATTTTGGAGTTTTATTTATAAATACTCATAAAGAGTAAGCTACATATTTGCATTTTACTTATCCACTATAATTTCACATAGAAGAAGAAGGAACTTGCGTTGTAAAGTAAATCAAGTCTCTGGAATAACGTCAAAAATATTTAATTTAGTTTTGCTATGTAACTATTGTCGATTGACAGAAGTGAACTCTTTTCTTCACACATGTATGTATGCACAATAATATATAAAAACATTAAAAATAAATGTTATGTAGTTGCGCGAAAATATATTCCTGTTTGAAAACATGCTCGGAGATGCACACAATATTATACACTGTTGAACGTATATGACTGTTAAAACTTTTAATGAAATGAAATTTGCAAAAGTACCGCAACTTGAACAGTCGTGCGCTTTAAGTAAACCGAGATGTTTCCGCAATGTAACTTACTTTGCATTATTGGACTTTATGAATGTCGAACGAATCCATTCTTTTGAGATATCAGTGTAGCGATCGAGAAGACACTGATTGATCATTTAACAAGTGACACTAATCATTGACAGTGTCTGTGCCTAACAAGTAAAGAAACTCTGTAAAAGTATAGACGCGCATCTATATCTATGTCGTAAATTTGTCATTTCGTTTCGTCACTTTATATAAAAAACGGTTCAGCGGTTCGAAACAAAACTTTTCGGTGATTCGAAACTTTTCCGACCGTCGTTGTCATCTGCGCAGGTGCAAAACATATAAATAAATTGTGCTCAGACATAGAGTAATATTACCACAAAATAGAAACGAAAGCACTTTACAGTAATTTAGATAATTTAGGTAATTTATGTAATTTAGATAATTTAGGTAATTTATGTAATTTAAGTTACTTTCAGTGTATAGTATTACACCTATTACAGAAAGTGTCAGCAATTTAACAAAAACATTTTCTAACGCTTGAACTCTTTCTCTGTTATTTAAATTTAAAACACACAATTACGAATACAGTAGGGAGGATATAATGCGTCTCTAGAGACTTTTTCTAGTGTGTATGGTTAGTCGCAGTTTGTCTATGGTACAGCATGCATTTGGTCGAAAAACATTACAACATAATCGATGTAGCTTTTTCAAAAGCGTTGGGCATTTGGCCCTACGATAAATCGCGATTCGTGCCACTACAGAATGTGTTGGTTATTCTACTGACTGTGCCGCATCTTTGTTTACAGGTGGACATAAACTATAAATTGCAACATACATTATCTAACTTGTATGTTTTGTGTGTTGTCTTTGAAAAATTTTGATGAAGCAACAAGTTAGTGACAATTTCACTGCATTATGACCGATCTTGTAAATTTGTCGTTTTCAGCTCTCAGTTTTTATTACAACAGACTGCAATGTAACTCTCTTCGTCAGAGTCATGATAGTTGCTTGTCCCTGTATGATAGTCACTTTAACGTATATCGTCTTTATGTTTAAATCGAAATGTGTGAGTTATTTCTCCGATTGCTTTCACAATTTACGATTATATATTTCTGTGGAAATTTTGCATTGTGCAACGGGTAATGTATAATTACATGTGTTACTGACAGCTAATAAATTTGCACAACCAAATCCAGGAAGACTGGACGTCATTGCGTGACAAGTTAGAAACCGATATATTAGAAAAAAATGCTCACGACAACCAGATGTATATTTTTCTTTTGTTATGTAAGAAGCATGTCTGTGTATTGTTATTAGAAAAGGAAAAAGACTTAATCATTCTAAGATGAAATGCAAAACAGAAAAACTTGTTTTGAATTAAATTATTATATATCTGTAATAATACATTTTTACAATAATTACAACACATTTATATTACATTAACGAAGACTGATTTTCTTATGTCTTATACGGTACAGTCTTTTACTTATTGTCGGTGTAATTGTATTGCAATTTTTTCCGGTTATGCTCGACGTTGTTTTTCCACTGGACGAACCTCGACCTCAGAAGCTCTTTGTCACGATAGAATATTTTGTTTTTGACAAAAACTACTTTTACGTCAAAGTGCTGCACGAATTTGTATTCATTGCGATCTGTGCGACAATACTATTCTCTACGTCAGCGCAATTATTTATACTCTTTTTTCATGCTTTCGGCATGTTCAAAATCGCCAGGTGATTAATAATTGAAATAACGATTCTCGAACAGTTCAATCACGAATTACTATTTGCAGATATCGAATAGAGTACTTCGTCGAGGATTGCGTGTTGCATGTATCGAGTCTTGAACAGGAACACGCGATTTGTAAGAGAATAATGCATGCTGTAATCGCACATCGCAGGGCTTTGGAGTTAGTATATTATTTTTTATATTAACTTTAATTAGGTTATAACTTTTTTTTTAGTAACACACATTGGCACTATAAATATATATGTAAAACAATACACATAATAATTAAAATTAAAAACAGTATCGGCTATAATATATTTGAAAATAATATTTCACATTATCACAACATTCTTCTTTAATTCAATGCGCTTAAGAATGAATTGAGCCGCACAAGATATTCGAATTGTTTTGAAGTTTTCTCTTATTCAAGCTTTCTTTGTTAATTTTAAAGGTTTTCTCACTTTATGATATCATCATTTAACGCGCTGTACTGCAGCTTATCTATCCTTATAGTAATATCGTTGAGCATCAATTTGTACGGTGTAAGTAAAATTCTTATAGTAAGACAAGTTTTATTGCAATATGTATAAATATATACATGTTACAATTTTATTAGATGTTGTCGAAATTTATACTTTGTAACATTCAACAGATCATCGCAATAACGACTGTATCAAAAAACTTGGAGATGTTGTTAATATGTATTGGCGGTATTTTGGGACAAGTAGGTTGTTTGTTTTTAGGGTTTTATTTGGATCAGCAGATTTGTAACAGCCATGAGGAAATTTTTCATGTAACGTGCGTATTTGAAACAATTTCTCTTGTTATCGTGCAAGATGAAATTTTTGTGGAAGTACTTTCTTAGTAATCTCAAAAACTTAAAACTTATAATTATTTATTTTTTAACTTACTTACTGTTTGTCTTGAACTATAATAATTCTCTTACAAGATTGTTTATAGTTTCTGTATATTCTTAATTCACTTTTAAGTTACGCTACGTCGTGGTACTTGATGCCCGTGTCGTCTCAAAAGCTCATTCTATTTCTGCTGCAAAAAACCGGAAAAGAATTTTACGTTAAACTTGGCTACATGTTCGTGTTGAATATAGAAAGTTTTGCTACGGTAAGAAATGTATAAACAAAAGAAAGCGAATTTTAGTTAAGTGTGTTAATTTTAGTAAAATATTGTGTAAAGTATTTATATAAAAATATTTTTTTAGCTCATAAATACTTCGTTGTCTTATGTCGCCGTAATGTATAATGTCAGTCAGAAATAATTTTTATTTATCGTATGTCATCATAATGTATAATGCACACATATTTGCGTTTAGTTTTCATGTATAATTTCGAGCTACTATTTATAAATATAAATATATTATTCCGAGTTATTGTTTAAAAATACGTGCAAAGAGTAATTGTGTATTTGCAAGCTTGATTCATATTCAGTATAATTTTAAAAATTATTTGACAAATAACAAACCGATCGGTGACACCGCCTGTGTATAAAAAATAAAGAAACATGTATATCGTAGACGTAGACTCGTCATTTTATCTCGTACTCGAGTTTATTAGTGGCTGCAAAAAGATTGAAGGAGAAAGTGATACTGAACTACTCATGTAGGTATATGAAAAAATCATGAGCTACTAATGTCACTTTATACAAAGAAACTGTTCAGCGGTTGGAAACGAACTGTTCGGTAAGTCGAAACTTTTGATCGACGTTGACATCTGCGCAGGTGCAGAAACTATAAATAAATTATATAAAGACACAGTGTATTATCACAAAATAGGGATAAAACACTTTGCAGCACTCTAGATACATTTCGTAATTTAAGTAATTTAGGCTAATTTACTGTATATCGCCCACTTTACAATAAGTGTCAGCAATTTAATAAAATTATTTTCTAGCACTTGTACTTTTTCTCAAATTATTTAAACCTAAGATGCAGATCACAGGCACACAGTTTATTGAGAGTATAATGTGTCTCTAGAGTGATTAGTTGTAGTTTATTTGTAATACAGAATGCATCTAGTCGAAGAACATTACAACACATTAAATGTACCTTTTTCGAAAGTGCTAGGTATTTGGCCCTACAATAGATCGCGATTTGTGCTACTGCAGAATGTGTTAGTTATTCTCCTTACTGTACCACATCTTTGTCTACAGGTAGACTACACCTATACATTAGAGTACAGTTTCGAATTTGTATGTTTTGTGTGTCAACTTTGAAAATTTTATAAAGCAACGAGTTGTTATTTTATTAATTCATGATCGATTTTGTAAATATGTTGTTTTCAGTTCTCAGTTTTTTTTACAACAGAATACACTATGACTCTCTTCATTAGAGTTATGACAATTGCTTGTCCCACTGGGGTAATCAGCTTGACGTACATTGCTTTTTTGTTTAAATTAAAATCTGTGAGTTATTTTCAAGATCACTTGCACAATTCACGATTATGTAATAATTAATTGTAGTGACAATTTTGCATTTTGCAAATGATAAGTGTGTATAAATAAATTTGTTACCGATAGATAATAAATCTGCACAATCAAATCCAGGAAGACTGGTTGTTATTGCGTGACAAGTTAGAAACTAAAATTCTACAAAAAACCATTCACGACCATCATATGTACATTCTTCTTTTGTTCTGTAAGAAACATGTTTGCATTATTAAAAAAAGAATTATTCATTATTAGAAATAGAATGCAAAAAAACTTGTTCTTTCTAAATAAATTATTATTTTTAACAACAAACTTTCACAATGCTTACCACACGTTTACATTGCAGTACATTTATATTATATTAACGAGGACTGATTTTTTCTTGTCTTATATAGTTTACAGTGTTTTAATCATTGTTGGTATGCCCGTATTGCAATTTTTTCCGGTTGTGCTTGACATTGTTTTTCCATTGGATGAACCTCGACCTCAGAAGATTTTTATTATGGTGGAATATTTTGTTTTTGACAATAAGTATTTTTACTTCAAAGTGCTGCACGAAGTAGTATTTGTTGCCGTTTGTGGGACGATTCTATTTGTTGTGGCATCGCAAATTTTGGTTTTTTTTTTTCATGCTTTGGGCTTGTTCAAAATCGCCAGGTGACTAATAATTGAGGTAACAATTCGTAGTCCGATCACGAATTAATATAAATGTTTGCAGACATCGAATAGAATACTCCGTCGAAGAGTGCGTGTGGCATATATCAGGTCCTAAAAAGGAACATGCAATTTGTCAGAGAATAATGCATGCTGTAATCGCACATCGCAGGGCCTTGGAGTTAGTAAATAATATTTGTTACAACTTTTATTTTAGTAACACATCATTTATAATGTATATATGTTTGATTATTTATAAGAAAATAATACAAAATATATATATATATATATATATATATATAGTAAAAACATCCAGTAATTTATGATATTTTTGAAGATGGTATTTTGAATCATCCAACATTTATTATATTTTTAGTTTTTTTAATATGTAAATTTATTTGCTTAAAAATAAATATTGTTGAATAGTTATCATTAGTTGAGTCGCACAAAATATTTTAATTTTAATATGAGGTTTCTTTTATTCAAGATTTCTTTGTTAATTTAAAAGGTTTTCTTACTTTATGATATCATCATTTAACGCGATGTACTGCATCGTAGCTATCCTTCTGGTAATATCATTGAGCATCAATTTGTATGGTGTAAGTAAAATTCTTGCAGTAATAGACAAATGTATGTCGAGATATGTATAAATAAAATATATGTTACACTTTTATTATATATATGTTATCGGATTTGTAATTTATAATTTTCGGCAGATCGTTGAAGCAACAACGGTAAAAGACTGGGATATAGTTTTCCTATGTGTTATTTGTAGTTTGGGAATTGTAGGTTATATGCTTATAGCGTTTTATTTTGATCAGAAGATCATTGACAGCCATAACGAAATTTTTCACGCAATGTATGTTATTTTTCAACATAACTTTTTCTTCTTATCACGTACAAGATAAAATTCTGAAAATGTTTTTTTTGAAATCCCAAAAAGTCAGAAATTTCGATTACTTAGTTGTCAAGTTATTGTTTATTTTGAACTATAATGATTTTTTTCAAAATTACTCACGCTATAATTTTTGTATTTTTACTTCAATTTTAAGATGCACTACGTCGTGGTACTTGATGCCTGTGTCGTCTCAAAAACTGATTCTGATTCTGCTGCAAAAAGCTGGAAAAGAATTTTATATCAAAATCGGCTATGTGTTCGTATTGAAGATAGAAAGTTTCGCCATGGTAGGAAATATCATAAACGGAAGAAAGCGAATTCATTTTTACTTTAATACATAAACTGAAAAATATTTTTCTAGCTCTTAAACTCTTCGTTATCCTATGTTGCCGTAATGTATAGTGTCAATCAAAAGTAAATTTTATTATACACATATACACGTGCATTTAGTTTTCATTATGTATAATTTTGCGTTTTTATTTATGAATACAAATATATAATTGTAAGTTATTATTTAAAAATATATACATTGAGTAACTATACGTATTTTCGTACTTGATTTGCATACCTGATTTATTATTCAGTAGTATTTTATAAAAATGAATTGCTTTATTGGAGGAGAATTTACGGATTGCAATGGCGAATTTGCAATGTAAGTATTTATTTGTAGGTAAATTGTTCGAAACGCTAATATTTTTATGTGATTTTCAATTCTTTGATGGTGCGTCGTGATATTTGATGCCGCTAACGTTACAGAAACTTATCCGTTTCTAATGTAACACCAATAAAGAGTTTACATACGATGCTATGTTTACGGCAAAGTTCGACAGCTTTTTCTGGGTAAAGAAATATTCAAATATTTAAAGCCAAGCTTTTAGAAAGATGAGTCAAATTTTGACAGTGACTTGATTGTTTTTCTAGATTATCAATGCCGCATTGTCCTATGCAACAATTTTGTACAACTGTCAGATCAAATAGGAACAATTTTCAGTACGTCTATTATTACTTAATGTATCACTTTAATATATTTCAGTAGAGTTTCATATCCTTTATTACAAGAGTTTCTTATCCTTTATTAAAATATTATATAAATTTTATTATTCTTTATTTAAATAAAGAAGCCGTTACACGGAAAGTTTGAGTTTGTTTGAAGTAATCTAACGTGAAATTATTTTTCTTATATTATTTCTAAGCAAATGTAGGACAACACACACTTAATATACAATCATTTCTGAATTAATCAAAGTGTACTGTTCGACGGTTGCAAAGAGACTGAGGGAGAAATCGATAAAAACCATATACACAACTGCGCATGGGTTCGCAATCATAGAAATAGCATATTTATCTTTACTATAATTTATTTTCACTTATCTTCTTTCCCCAGAAATTTGTAAATAATATACCCATTTTGTCCACTATTATGTGACTTTCGCAAATAGTGTCCTATTGTATCACGCATTATTTATGCGATAATATTGTGCCGTTTTTCTTTCTCGAATAAAGTAAAACATGAGAAACAATTGTGCGCGCGATACGAAAATCGGCAAAGCGTTGAGAGTCTTCAGTTGTACTTTTCTGTCGTTGAAACATGTTTTGTATCGAAGATCATTACTATATAATAAGTAAACCTTTTCTGAAGGCGTTGGGTATTTGGCCGAATGATACATCACGAATCGTGACAGTTCAGCGTGTGTTAATTCTTCTGGTGCTTGTGCCGCACATTGTCATGCAGGTAATAGATCGATGTGCTCTGACAGAATAACAAACTTCGAGATACCTCGATAGTGGTATTTTTTTTACAAGGCGATAAAAATATTACATAACAAAAGAAAACTGTTTGTCGTTTCTTTTCGACTTGACTTCTAAACTGCACGACTACGATTGCTCCGTTTATTATTTTCAGTGTTTGGTGTTCCTTACACAAAACTGCACTCTGGCTCTTTTCCTTAAATTCACGTCACTGACTATGCCTTTTAGTATACTGATTATAATATATTGTTTTTGTATTTTTAACTCGAAAACTGTAAGTTGAATTAACAAGTTTAAACACATCAAGAACAACTACATATTATATAGTTTGTTTGCAAAATGAATGATTTAAATATCAGATAAAAAATATTCATGGCCAAATACAAGATGACTGGAAGTTACTGCGTGACAAGAAAGAATTTGATATCATGGAACAAACTGTACACATCGGTCAGACCATTACACAATTTATGTTTTGTAAGTGAAATAAATATTTAGTTGTTTAATTGTGAAAAAAAAGTGAGAAAGACGCGATGTGATAACTAAATACACATATTTTGATTTCATTATATATGTACATAATTACAATAAAGAATTACCACTGCTACACGTGAAATAATATAAACGATTAAGTAAATGTTTGGTGCATCTAATAATCACGAAAATGTCGATATTCGTATCTTTCAGTATTTGTCGGTTGGACAAGTATCTCGCTGATCTTTCTGCAGTTCCTTCCGATTATCCTCGATATTGTGATGCCACTGGACAAACCGCGGCCACGTGAACTTGTCGTTATGGTGGAGTATTTTGTTGCTCACAATAAATATTTTTATATCAAGGTAATGCACGAGATAGTATACGTCATTGTAAGTCTGACAATAGGAGGCGCAACGTTTTCACAACTATTAGGATTTAGCTTTCACTCTTTCGGAATGTTCCAAATTGCTAGGTGATTGACAACGAAAAATTAAATAATTTTTGCTTATACATTTCTCATTGTAATAGTGTTTACATTAGACCGATCGCGAACTGAAGACAGCATTATTTGCAGACACAGAATACGTTCTATCAATGAGCATGTGTTGCATATATCTTATCCGGAAATAGAACATGCTATTTGCAACATGGTAATGCATTCCACAATCGCACATTGTAGAGCCATGGCGTTAGTACATATTTGTAATTTTGCGGTCTTTATATTTTTGCAATGTCATAAGTGTTTTGTTTTTTTATTTACAAAAACATTTTACATTCGTCTTTATTTATATTAGTAAGATGTATGTGGAAAAAACTGTTTACAGTAGCATAATTTAATAATATTCTTGCTAGATATCACAGCATCTGATTGTTTTAGGTTTGCTACTAATTTAGTGTCGTCATATAATTTATTTTTTTGTATTGTAACTATTATTGCTGTTATAGGCTTAATAACCGATTTATACGGAGTAAGTAAATGTTGTGTGTTTTTACTATTGATAGAATTTTGTAGAAACATAAATAAATAAAAGTTACAAAATTGTGAATTTTTTTTGGTAATCCATTGCTGTGATAAAAATTATCTGTGTTACTGCTTTTTTTGATACATATGTCATATTTTCTTATTATATGATAGATTTGTGAGGCCGTGATGTCACGAAATATGAACACTGTGATTATTTACTTCTTATTCGCATTCGCCATTATTATTTGTATATTTCTTTGTCATTTTATTGCACAGAAGCTTATAGATTACAACAGCGAACTTGCAACATACGTGTAAGTAGCTTTTATATGTAATAGTTTTTTGAAATTTTTGTCATATTAACATCCTAAGAATTAATAACTTTTCATATTTCTTTAAAATATCAACGGGAAATCAAGTGTCCAAAGTATAATTATTTCTTTTCTAACTTAGTATTTGTTTTCCCTTATTCTTAGATATGATACGCCTTGGTATTTAATGCCAACATCGTCGCAGAAACTTATTTTGTTCCTGGTCCAAAATACTACCAAAGAATTTTCAGTATCAATTGGTAATATTTTAGTGGGAAAGATCGAAAGTTTCGCTATGGTAAGACAAGAAATAGTGAAAACGATTGCACACGTACACAATAACGCATCTGATTAAACCTATATAATTTCTACAAAATTTTATTGTTTCTCTACATAAGTTTTAATGTTTCTTTAGATCTTAAAAGCTTCGATGTCTTATGTCACTGTTGTGTACAATATGTCTCATGGATAAAAATGCAGATTGTAGTGCTTGTTTTTCTCTATTACATGTATATTGCAAAATAGTTTCTAATTACCTTTTATCAGACTTTCTTTGTTAATGCAACAAAAAAAGTTATAAAGCATAAATGTTTCATGTTTAAACAACGATTGCATTTCTCTGTTTCTGTGACTACATAATCCAAATACATTAATGATTCGTGTCACTTGAAAAACTACGTGTTTGACGAAATAAAAACGACTTCTTATAGATTCGTCGTCGTGTAAATATTATATTTGATCGAAGTGTACTGTTCGGTAGCTGCGAAAAGACTGACAAAGAAATCGATATATTAAGAAACCTACGTAGAACCGCGCACGTGCAATAAAATTAAGAAACGCGTAGACATTGATTACTTAAAATATCGCGTACAATTTATAAACGGGGAAAAACGTTCCATGATAGTGCAATTTACGTAATTTAAATACATTTTTTGTCATTTACAGTGTCTGAGAAACACACATCTAGGAAATCATGTTCTATTGTACAATTTGTCACGTGTTTTTCTCAAATAAGATAGAAGAAAATTTAATTTTACACGTTATGTTAAAGACAAAGCGCGTGTTTGTTTCGCTTTTCACACTTGTGTTTCATCTTTCGTCGAAAGATGTATTTACTCGAAAAACAATATTGTAAAATAAATAAATTTTTTCTCAAAGCGTTCGGTATATGGCCTTATGATACGTCAGGAATTGTGAAATTAAAACGTGTGCTAATTCTTTTGCTGCTTGTGCCGCATCTTGCCATACAGGTAATAGATCGACGTGCAGTGATAAAATAACAAATTTCGAGATAACTCGATGGATAATAATCTTTTTTTTTTTTTTTCAAAAGAAGATACAAATATTACACAACAAAAAAAAGTTGTTTATCGATTTTTCTTGCTTTGATTTTTAATCGCACGACTAGGAGTGCTCCGTTTATTATTTTCAGTGTTTGGTGTTCTGTACACGAGATTACAATATGGCTCTTTTTCTTAAATTCGCTTCACTGACTTTTCCTCTTACTATAATGGTTTTGCTATATTGCTATTGTATATTAAATTTGAAGACTGTAAGTTGGACTTACAAGCTTAAACACACTGAGAACTATTATATTATATACTATATGTTTTATTTGCAAAATGAATACTTTGAATATTAGATAAAACATTTTTACGGCCAAATACGAGATGATTGGAACTTACTACGCGACAAGAAAGAATGTGATATTATGGAACAAACTGTATACATTGGTCACATTATTAGTCATCTTATATTTTGTAAGAAAATTGAATATTTAAATAACTACGTCTAAACAATGAAAGTGACACGCAATGTGATATAAATGTGTACGCGGAAAAAAAGTTTTTCTATTATATGGGCAGCAAGAAAAGTTCGGTAATTCTACTGAATTTTTTGTTTCATCAACAAAACATTTTTTTTGTCGATAAAACAAAAACTTTAATAAGTTTGCAAATAGCAAATTTTTTTGTTGACCATATAGTGACGAGGTTTCTTGCTTTTGTCAAAACTTGTTTTCCACGTGTATAATTGCAAAATATTAACACTATTACATAAAAAAATATGCAAATAAATACATACAAATGTTTGTTGTGTTTGACATTCATGCTGATTTTTATAAAAATGTCGATATTCGTATCTTTCAGTTCTTGTCGGTTTGGTATGTATGACGGGGACATTTTTGCAGTTCCTTCCGATTATCCTCGATATTATGATGCCACTTGACGAGCCGCGGCCACGTAACCTTCTCATTATGGCGGAATATTTTGTTGCTCAAAATAAATATTTTTATATCAAGGTAATGCACGAGATGGTATACATCATAGTAAGTCTGACAATAGGAAGCGCAACGTTTACACAACTATTAGGATTTCTCTTTCACTCTTTCGGAATGTTCCAAATTGCTAGGTGATTGACAACGAAATTAAATCATTTTTGCTTATACATTTCTTATTGTAATGGTGCTTACATTAGACCGATCGCGAACTGAAGACAGCATTATTTGCAGACACAGAATACGTTCTATCAATGAATATATGTTGCATACATCTTACCCGAAAATAGAAAATACTATTTGCAACATGATAATGCATGCCACAATCGCACATCGTAGAGCCATGACGTTAGTACATAATGTATTTTTTTTCGGATTTTTTATGTGTAATGTATTAGTTTTGATTTTTATTTACAAAAGCATTTTATATTCGTATTTATTTGTATCAGTAAAGTGATTGTGTTTAAAAAAAACTTTCTATCTAACTTTTATCTGTCATTTGCATAATATTTTTATTAGATATCAGCGTCTACTTTTGCAGGTTTGCTACTATCGTAATGTCGTCATATAATTTAATTCTTTCTATTGTAAGTTTTGTTGTTGTCATAGGCTTAATTACCGATTTATATGGTGTAAGTAAATGTTGTGTGTTTTTACTATTGGTAGAAATTTGTAGAAACATGGATAATTAAAAGTTTCAAGATTGTGAATTTTTTTTGGAATCCATTGCTGTGATAAAACTTATCTGTGTTACTGCAGTTTTTGCTATATACATACGTCATATTTTCTTATTACATGATAGATTTGTGAAGCGACAGTGATATCCCGGAATATGGACACCGTGATTATGTGCTTCTTATCCGCATTCGGTCTTATTGTTTGTATATTTCTTTGTCATTTTATTGGACAGAGGCTTATAGATTGCAATAGCGAACTTACAATATGTGTGTAAGTTGTGCTTATGTATATAGTTGTATAAAATGTTTTTGTCATATTAACATCCTATTACTTAAAACTTTTTATATTTTTAACTATCGAAAAAAATTTAAGTGTAAGCACTTAAAGTATAAATATTTATTTGCTACTTTACTTTTTGTTTTACTAATTTTTAGATATAGTACGCCGTGGTATTTAATGCCAACATCGTCACAAAAACTCATTTTGTTCTTGATCCAAAATACTAACAAAGAATTTTCAATATCAGTTGGTAGTATTTTAGTGGCAAAAATCGAAAGTTTCGTCATGGTGAGAAATGTTGAAAACGATCGCAGTGACGCTTGTTATATATAATTTCTAATTTTTTATGTATTTCCAGGTCATAAAGGCTTCGATGTCTTATGTCACTGTTTTGTACAATGTGTATCATGAATAAGAATGCAGATTGTAATACTTGCACTTTCCGTAATACATGTGTGTAATGCAAACTGTTTTCTAATTATCTCTCTTTGCTAATTCAACCAAACGTTACGAAGCATCTATGTTTCAGGCAGTGACCAACGCTTCTATTTCTTGAATTGTTTCTGTGCTTATACAACTCCCCTAAATTATATACTCTATCTCTATGCCAATTGAAAAACTATTTGTATGAAAAAACACTCACGGTCTGTTATTTTTATCGAACATTCATCGTCTTGCAGTTTATTTGATCGAAGTGTACTGTTCGGTAGCTGCGAAAAGACTGATAAAGAAATCGATACCATTGCGTACACTTTATAAATAGGGGCATAAGAACGTTCAATGATAATGCAATTTATGTAATTTAAATACATTTTCTGTAATTTACAGAGCTTAGGAAACTCACATCTAGAAAAACATGTTTACCAATTTGTCACGTGTTTTTTTTTTTATTAAATAAAAAAAGAGAAATAAATTATACACGATACGTCGAAGACAAAGAACTTGTTCGTCTCGCTTCTGAGTTGGATTTCATCTGTGATCGAGAAATGTATTTACTCGAAGAGCATTTATCTACAATAAATACATTTTTTCTCAAAGCGTACGGTGTGTGGCCTTACGATACATCAGGATTTGCGACATTCAAACGTGTGCTAATTTTCCTTGTTCTTGTGCCGCATATCGCTCTGCAGGTAATAAATCATAGTGCAATGACAAAATAACAACCTTGAGAGGACTAGATGATAGTATTTTTTCCAAAGAAAATAAAAATGTTACAACAAAAAAAAACGCTTGTTGTTTCTTTTTGACTTGATTTCTGAAGTTCAGAAGTGCTCCGTTTATTATTTTCAGTGTTTGGTGTTTCTTACACGAGACTGCAATATGGCTCTTTTCCTTAAATTCGCGTCATTGACTTTGCCTTTTAGTATAATAATGTTATTTTATTGTTTTTGTATTTCAAACTCGAAAACCGTAAGTAGGATTATCAAGTTTACACACACCGAGAACAACTATATAGTTTATTTGCAAAATGATTGATTTAAATATCAGATAAAAAATTTTCATGACCAAATACAAGATGACTGGAAGTTATTGCGCGACAAGAAAGAATACGATATTATGGAACAAAATGTACTCTTTGGTCACCTTGTTATTTATTTCATATTTTGTAAGAAGCATAAATATTTAAGGAAATGCTTAAGCAATAAGAGTGAGAGAGACACGCAATTTGATACAAACATGTTCACGAAAAAAAAGTTTTGCTATTATGTGAGCAGCAAAAAAAAGTTGTTGGTTTTATTGAATGTTTGTTTTATTGAGGAAAAGTGTGCTGGCAAACATTTATTAGACTCACGAGTATCGAATTTTTCTTACTGGTCATATACTGATTAGTTTTCTAGCTAGATTCTAATATAACATACGTTTTATCTGTGTATAATTGCAAACGAGTACC
>QVNV01011936.1:0-11679 GCA_014825455.1 Pseudomyrmex pallidus
TTTTTTTTTTATTTCAAACGGCGACGCTTTCAATTATATTATTTTAATAGATTTATTTTCGCTCGTATATTTCGGCGTTATTAGCGTTTTTATCGGCGTCACTGTCAGGATGATTAAAAGAGCGAATTTCGACAAAGCTGCTACATTTGAATCAAACGACCATTTAAATTAATGAGGATACGGTCATGGATGGTTTTTCCGCGCTCGGAGAATCATGAAAATATCGCGCCCAGGGAAATCATTTGGACGTCATCAATGTGGTATTAATCCTTGGCGATATAAACACCCAACGCATTTTATCGTTATAGAGAAAATATTTCACAGAGATATCTAAATATCGGCAAAGGATATACGTACATATTCGTATGACTGCGTGGCAAGAAAATATATCGAATTTATTACATGGTTTATTAAATATTACGAAATAATAACACATCAATATTCTAAAATTCTAAATACACGTATTTCACGTTTCTATTTGATTCAATGTTTTTAACTTTAGCTCGTGTTTTTCCCATTTTTCCGCTGACATATTACATCGCAAATCCAAGGATTAAACGATAAAATCCGTCAAACGGTAGAGAAAGAAGGATGAACTGTGAAGGTTCATCTGTAGAAGTTAAGGCGCGAAAAATTACATTAACGAACTTGAGCTGCAAGACGAAGAGGTGATTTTGTTGAAAAGAGATAAACAAGATGAAAAAGAGAGAGAGAGAGAGAAAGAGCAACCACCCCCTTCAGTCGGACTGGTTTTCGCGCGAAAGCTCAACTGCGTAGACATCCTCGAGCAGTTATCCCCCTTTTCTCCTCGTCTCTCGCTATCGCTTCCGGCGGTCGGAATAAGGTGGAACGACGCCCAGGCGTCCCTAATGACTGCGGATCCGTCGCGGCGCCTGTACGCCGATGATTATAATCGATAACCCACCCTCGGCTTCTCACACCAGGCAGTAGCACACCAAGCATCACTTCCACGCGCATATACATATATTCACGCATACAACGCGCAACCCTCTCCGCACAGCGCACCCTCTCCCGATTCCTCTTCCCTCCTCCTCGTGGTAGAGGGAACCAGCACACACATGTGGTTCCTCCCACCAACGACCGCGACGACTAGGACGACGAAGCGAAACCCTCCTCCTCTGCATCCCCGATACCGACCTCTTCCTTTGGCGGCCGACTGCTACTCGTAGCCGGGCGATATAGAGCCGCCGGGTTATGTTTATCGCCTCTTTACAAGCTCGTAAGCAGCCCGCGAGCCTGGCTTCTCGATGCTGCTGCTGCTGTTGCTGCTGCTGCTTTTGCGGCACTCTCGTGTCTATATGTGTGTGTATATACGATTTTCCGCACATTTTTCCATCTTTTTTATTTTTTCCTTCCGCGTAGAGTACTAAGGGACGCTTGCACCTTGATTAACTAATCCCGTATAATATTCGCGTAGTATCTCTACAAAGAACATCCTCTCGTATGCACAGGACATTTTTGATTAAAAATTAAAAATTGAACTTTGCGCGCGCGTTGAAGTAAATTCAGAAGTGCTCGTAGATAGTGAGGTGTTATTTGTCAGAATAATTTAAAAGATTTTAGAAATAGCAATTTATTATTCAAAAAAGAAGAGGGAGAGAGAGAGAGCAAGAGAACGAATGAAAAAAAGAGAAACTAATGAGAGAGTTAGAGAATAAGAGAAAAAATGTATGAAGGTAAAAAATAAACTTATTTGATATTACAACAGCGTATTCTCTTACAACAATATAATGTCTTAATATTTTTTAACATTATTTAATTCCTAACATAAGACTTTTTAATTTCTTTCTAGAAAACAAGTGCATGCGCACTTATATAGCCAGCTGCGGCCAGAAACGGTTCGAAGAATAACTATATCTTCATCAAGAATGACACTCGTTCACGCCCTGACGTGGCCTTCAGCCCCCGCGAGCTCGTTAAAAGCAACGAGAGAGAGAGAAAGAGAGAGAGAGAGAGCGCCATGTTAACGTTTATCGTTTCTGCGCGAGTTTTTCTGGCCATCTCCTCTCTCGCGCGTACATTTTTGTACAAAATTTTCGAAAGAAACGCATACACGATAAATGGATCTTATTTCATTCATGTGTAATTGGCTTTCGTTTTTTTTTTTTTTTCATCTACATCCTGGATTCGGTTTTCGCGGTTTTATAGATTTTTTTTTTTTTTTATTGGCAGAAAATGCGACAATGATAATTAATCTGCATTTCTTTGTGGCTCTATGTAACACTATAAAAAATTTAATTACCTTTCAATGAAAATAAAAAAGATAGAAGAGAGGAGAGAAATAATTTTACTCTCCGCGAAATGGATTTTAATAATACTTCTCTTATAAGGCTTCTCATTGCGTATACGAATTTTTGTTTGTTAACTCTGTATTGTTTCTTTTGTGTTACGTCGATTAAACCACAAATTTATATGGAAGAATTATGCCTGCACACGCCACTGGCATCATTAATTCACATTATTCGCGATCGAAAGCAAATGACGAGGAATTCCATCATTGAATTTAATTGTGGTCAGGCTCAACATCTCTCATCGGCGTCTTCCGTGCCATAATTCCGCCGGCTTCGGTATTAGTCGGTCCCATTTAACGGATCGATCTTGCCGCGAGAGGGCGAGTACGTGCGGGGGTAGACGGGAAGACCGGCGGGCAGGCTCGAAATTAAATTTAATGGGGTGAATTAGAGCCGGGAGGCCGCGGCTCGTTCGTGAATCGGGCGTCACGTGGTACACACGCGGGACGAACGGGCACGCGAACCGGTGCAGGCGAGAGCACGTACGTCCCTCCGAATAACGTAATCGCCAGTCATCCGGCCTAGTATCGCTGGCTTATGGCGAAGCCATCGTTTCCCCCCTAGATTCCCCCCATTTCCCTTCGCCCTTTCTCTCCGTGTAAGCCCCGGTACAACGCTGTCGGGACTCTCTATGAAGGACGAGCCCGAAGGGAGGCAGAGGGGTACAGCGGGGAAAAGAGACAGAGAGAAATAGAGGGAGAGAAGCCGAGGGAGAGAAAGGAGGCGGCGAGGGTCGTGAGCGGGGGTGCGAGTCGAGGACTCGTACGCCCCGGAGGCTTACAGCTGTCGCGTACCCAACACCTCTTTTTTTCTTCTCTTTTTTTTTCCTTCTTTCTCGCTCCATCTCGACACGAGGATAGGTCGACACGCACGCATGGCAAAATTGCCCGCACATGCAGGATCGCGTATTTCTTGTGCAACGTGCGAAACGGCGCGACGCTGCATGGCTGGCCAACGTTTCTCCAGTGGAACAACACACAATCGTGTATGAAATCATGAACATTGTAAGAAATAAAAAATCTCGAAATTCGATAACGAACAATTAAACTTAAGCATCTATTTTCGTTATATTAGATAAAACCGCAAATTATTATTTTATTATTAAAATATAAAAAGATTCTAACATACGTTATGAAATTTCTTGTATGTTGAACTTTACGAAATACATATCTCGTTCGTATTTTATTAAGAAGTGTGTGTCATACTGTGACAAAAAGACGTGTCAAGTAGAAGACGGATTCGGTTCTTTCGCAGAATAGGAAGGTTTCCATTAGAGAGGAGGAGGTCAGATATCTGTCTGCAGTTCGAGCATGGTCAGGCCTCCCCCCATCAATTCAATAGTGCAGGAGGCGAAGGGTGGTTTCACGGTACGTAGTGTTCCGTGGCAGGAATCAGGGCGAATTTTATCCGTCCTCGGCCCAGGCGAAGCGTCGACGAGGGTTGGTCCGGGGTTAGAGGGCGGCCGGGGGATCGAGGGTTCGTAATAGAGGCTTGCTATAGCGCCATGGGATTATTGAGTGCGGGAGGGCGGCTCCCGCAGGCTGAAAAGTCCCGGGACCTGGGCGCCCGTTTGCCACTACCGCAGGTTTATGATCCCACGGAAAGAGATAGGAATAACGTCGGTTCAGCATCAAGTTATTGGTATAAAAATTCGTTCAGTCAAGGATTTATGTGCGAAAGCGATGTATAAAATGTCTGGCGCTGAACTTTCTTGCAGTTTGCTTTGTAATTTTTGATTTTTAGAGTGTTATATAAAAGTACAACCTTGTATATTCTACACTTTGTGTAAATGTGTAGAATCAGAAACTTTGTTTGCCAACAAAAAATGGCAAAAGATGCCAAGAAGGAATTGTCTCCTTTTAAATGCTTCCATACTCGCTCCCACAGCGGAGTACCCGCCATGAATCAAAATTAAAGTCGCTTTATCGTAAATTTTCCCCCGGTCGACTTACACTCGCAGTCACCTCGCCTGACTTCTCTCCGAGTCTAAGCAAGGCAATTAGTTTTACCCCGAGCGATGATAAAACATAAAAATTACCATCTCCATTTTTCAAAATTTCTCACTGAAACCTTTGAACTCGACGTCTCCGGAAAAGCACAAAATTGTTAATGTTTCGAGAATAAATACAAATTTGCGATAAATGTAATTTTATTGTGTCGAGAGTTAGATTTCTTCTTTCGATGAGATTGCAATCTGAATCATGATAATTAATGAAAAGCAGCAACAATAATTAGCACGTAATTCTGAAGCTGTTTTCAATAACAAATATGCGCGTAAAATTATGAATGTATCGAGCAAATATTTACAACATATATGTGAAAATAAACATATTAAATAACAAGTATATTATGCAAGAAATATTTAACGTAATAAGAAATATATACAATATATGAAATATGAAAATATAGAAGAGAAATTCGAGAATAAGATATTACATAATCTGTATGTACTAAGAAGTTTTTCCACACATTACACAATTTTTATTTTACATTAAGTTTTAACTTTTCTAAAATCAGAAGATCGGATAATGTATATTTAGCAAGTCGCGATCGAGGGATGGATAGCCGTGGAACGTTCTGGGAGCGTGTCCGTCGAAAGGGTTAACGATTTGATTTCCGCAACGTTGGCTCGGTGACGTCGCCTTAACCGCGAAACCACGACCCGACGGCGTGCACCCCTGAAACCACCACCGCCCACGGAAGTTTCGCAGATCCCAGCGTAAACATCCCTCTTCTCGCTTCCTCTCACGAAGCTTCTCTTTCCTCCAACGAATTAGCGTTCGGTGGCGGCAAACGTGTCGACTCACGGGCGCGCGCGCGCGCGCTCTGCCGTTTCCCCGCTTTCTCGTTAATTCGTGAAATCGTCGAACGGTTCTCTTCCATGCCGATGCATCGACTGGTGCGAGGCTACGCGTTCGAGGTTGGAAAAGGATGGGTAGAAAGCGGGATGGGACGTGGTAGGGGGCGGTGGCGACGCAAATGCGCGAGGCGCTTAATTAAAATGTTTAACACAGCCACGAGTGTGCGACGTCGAAGCGCGAAACTTAATTAAATTGGTTATGACAATAAAAATAGGGGCGGGGCACGGTAGTCAGGGGAAGAGGAGGAGAAGAGTAGTAAGCAGGCAGAGCGTTCGTTCCTCCCGTTGGGGGAAAAAAAAAAAAATGAAAGATTTGAGAATATGAACGAGACGGAGCTTGAAACTGAGTGCAATAAGAGAAAAAGAAAACGCGAAAAGTACTGTGACTTCTACATATCGCATATATTCATATATCTACTATTCTCAATATCCTGTGCTATTAAAAAGAAGATTAGAAAACTTACAAGTGTTCGAAGTTACAAATTATATCATCTAATCTTAGAAAAGTTTACGGTTTTAGATGTTGCTTTTTAATTTCATTTGACCGCGTAAAAATGGTACTTTAAAATCAGAAATAGCAGACAACTGTCTAGTTAGTAAGTTGCACAATAAGTATCAGCTAAAATTGTACGAGATATCGAATTATACACAAATCAAAATGTGTGAACACGAAATAAACGTGTGTGTTCTAGCAAACTTCAGAACGACAGTACAGGTAGGATAAAGTTAAATATTCGGGATGAAGTTGTGTAAGAGAGAGAAAGAAAGGACAACATATATCACTAGCTTTCCATCGTTCTACTGGTGAAGAATGAAGGATAAAGGCCCGAGACGGACGCACGAAGGCAGAGAGGGGAGGGAATGTCAGTGGCGCGGCAGGGGGTAAATGTACAGTACACGAGGGGATGGTCGCAGGATTTGCGAGACGTCACTGCGAAAATACGCGCAATTGAACTTTTCAACCCCGATGGTCTCTCCTCCTCTCTCCCGTACCCCGTCACCTTTGTGAGCCACCCGCGCTAACCCCCTCTTTCCTTCCCGCGTCTGTCTCTTCCCCGTCCATCCTACGTCGGTCCCCATTTACTCCGTCGCCCTCGAATTCTCCGTCCGGCTTGTTGCCTCTGTCCCTCGTCCCGCTTCGATCCCTCTTTTTTTCTCGTTGCAGCGCACTTTTTCTGTCTCGCCTCTCTCGCCCGTGCTCGGGTCCCGCTCTATCTCTTTCATCCTTCCCGTCCGTCCTCTCTACCCCTAGTCCGCTCGCTCTTTTGTCACGGCGCCCTTGTTCTCGCGCTGTCCCACTCTATTTGCCACCCCCCGTCGTTCCATCATCCCTCAAGCTGTGGAGTCTAACCGGTGGCGCGCACACACACACACATACACCGACATTGCAGAGCCGGCAATGCTGATGGCGGCGTTTTATGGTATCGGTGAGATGGTACGACGGTGATGGTGGTTGTGTAGTAGTGGTTGTGTGGCGCCCACCCGAGCGCTCCGTCTCTTCTCTGGACCTCCTCTCGTTCCCGCTCTTCTCCCTCCTTTTTTTTTCCTCTCGCTACAGCGCGCGGAATCCCAGGGTGGGATTTGCAGGACCCGGCAAATATGCGCCCGATAAAAGCGACCCGCCCGCGGTCGAATCTCTCTCTGCAGCGATTACCCGAGGCTCTAGCTACGACCGTATCCTTCCGGCGGCAAACTTGCCGGTTTTACCGTCGCGATCGCGGTGAGATTCTCATCCTCTTGTCCCGCCGGACGATGAGCTGGAAAATGCGCCGCCGATTTTTCGATCGGCTTATCCGCCGAATAAGTGATGTCATTAAAACCTTAATCGCGTTCTGGTGACCCGAGGCAGTTTTCGTGAAATTGGTATCCGTGAAATCTCGTTTGAAGAAACTTCTTGAACTGGGGCATGAAATTGCATTTATTGCTAGAAGTTAGAAAAATTTCATACACGCAATTCCAGCCATCGAGTAAAAAAGATTTTGAAGAAAATTCGTTAATATATCAAAAAAATTCTCATATAATTTATTATATATTGTATTTTTAATAAGTGCATGTATATGTCTCTGCTCTATATATATATATATTTTATAAATTTTCTTATAAAAATGTTATAACTATATTGAGAAGTCTTCGTCAAAGACATGCATTGTACGATGTACTGTGGAATATGATGTATGACTTGTATCCAGCAAAACAGAATAAGTTTTGCTGACCACCAGCTTCTGCTTCGACCCGCCAAGATCGAAGCTGATCCCACCTTCGATGTAACTTTCTCAGAATCCTTTATCTGACATCTGTGTCAAGGGGAAATTCTCCTGATCCTCACCGAGATATCTACCGTTCTCGACTTTCCACCCTTCCTCCTCTTTCCGTAATCCTTTCGTATTGCTTGCGTAAGCACGTTTTCTTAGATTTTCGAGAGACACGTAGATTCCGGAAATGCGACGAGGAAACTAAAACGCAGATCATTATAAAGATACTTGTCGATACCGCAATTGAACTCAAAGAACTTATGAAAGTGTCTATATTGACGGCAATTATATTAAGTTTTTAGCAAAAATGAAAAAGCAAAAACCTAACAACTAATAAATCGAATAGATTTTATTTATTTACATATTAGTATAAAATATAATTTTTATTGAGCTACATTATTATGATTCCTGACCTGTTAAAAAATCGTTTACTTCATGGTTTTTTTTGTCATGTTGTATATATACACCCCATAATAATTATTCAATTTTATTGAAACAATTTATATATAATTACACGTAGAGAGAAATGTGCACGTAGCAACCGATCGCGGATTAACCTTTCTGCATCGATTACACAATGTTAACTCGATCGCTCTGAAATACAATGCGTTCGATAACGAGTGCACACATCCTTTAGCACGCGGCCACGTGTCTTAATTGAAATTAATCATCCGCCGGCCGAGCAGTCGTAAATCATAACAAGCCGACGTCCGCGAGCAGACGTGGCGTCGTGACATTTCAATAAGTCATTCATTGGTGCGGGCGGTTAATCCCTGCGACCGGCCGGTCCTGAACATATTCCGAGGTTGTGGAATCAACGAGCGCGAGAGATCCCACGCGATCTCTTGGCGATGTCACGGGCCGACAGTGATTGATCGTCCGAGAGCAACGTCTCGCACGAGAAGAGAGAGAGAGAGAGAGAGAATGGCAGTCGTTGATTCAAGAGATTCCGCTTGTGCACCTTAATAGATACTTGATTACGCGCGCACGATGAGATAATGTGCGATATTAATCAAATTGACGGCTCCGCGCTGACCCTTGGCTACTCGAGATTTCGAAGAGAGCGAGAGAGAGAGAGAGAGCGCGCGCGATTCACCCACAAAGTTCTCCGCCCAACTTTCGGTTTCTGTCCACACGCTATCGGATCTAATAGATGTAATTGAACGCGCTACGATTTAATTAGTGCTTTTATTCTACGCCACGGTAGAAAAAAAGGACAGAGATTGGAAATTCCTGTCTCGCTGATATTTGATTTTCCCAATTTTTCCTACCGAAAAGCGATTTTTAATATCGAGGAATAAGACATAAAATTAATGCGTTAAATTTGATATCTCGACAGTAATTTAACGCGAATATATAAAAGTACAAAAAAAAAATCTTTTGTCTAAATTTTGAACGTGTCTGCTTTGTAAGGAATGTTCTAGAAATATTGGAGAATATAACGGCGTGCGAACACTGTGTAGACGCGTGCGAACATAACACACTTTCTTAGCGTGACAAGCGGCGGATAAACACCGTTCGCAAGCTTTCGGAATTACCGAATTTGCCCGACGATTTTTTTGCTTGTGCCGATGAATAGCGAACACAGGCGATCGCTTGCGAGCAACCGATCGTCTTGGCCGATTTGTATCCAAGCGTATGATTATTCAGCCAAAGTGTTCGAGTCACAAAATATATTTACAGTTGTGCTATTACTTCAAGTGTAATTCTGCTCGTTTTCTGCCTCACATCCTCGACTAAATCCTTACAGCTTATAGTTCAATTTTTTAAAGTATATTATTCCATCTTTTATACGCGTTCGCAAATGCATATTATCCATTTTACGTATTGCACAATTGTCATTTTATTGAATACAGAAAATTAACGTCAACCAATTTTTCCCGTTTATCAACAATCAACATTTGCAATAATTTTCTCCACTTCTCCGCGTCGAACATCAGTTGTAATTTCCGTAATTCGTTTAACTTACTCTCTCGCTAATAATTCAAGTGGCACTATCACACGTTTCGTTACTACGCGATTCATAATTTAGCGATCGTGCCTGCGTAACCGAGGCAATAAATACATATAACTAAAAGGACGCGAAGCGAGCGGAGGGATGCACGGGGTGGCGAACCCCCGATTGACCGGCGAAAAGCGACGCTTTTTGTGTGTCGCAGAACGATCGGACGCGCATACGTCGAAACCAATCGCATTTGCTGCTCCCAGGAGAGTTTGGGTGGTTGTGCCGTGCCAAGCCGAAGGTAAATATTATTCGAATTCGGTGTGCACGGCGCTATTAGGCCGCCGCTCGCCGACGCGTTAATCTCCCAGGGGCTAACGAAACACGGGTCGGCGTTATTAGTGCCGAATTTAGAATTAAGCGCGGTCACCAAGCCGTGCCCTCGCTCTCCTTCTTTTTTTCTCCCTTTTTCTCTCTTGTGCGTTCGTCCCTTTGTTTTCGCAAAAGGGGCGGTCTAGAGACTGGAACAATGACGGTAATTCTTTTGCCGTTTCGTCGTCGTCGACTTAGCAGCCGCGATTCTCCACCCTGATTCTGCTTTTTCATCATACCTCACCTCGGCAACCGTCATTTTGTACAATAATTTGAAAGCTGCAATGGAAATGACGGTATTCTCGTTTTTCCACGCGGTTAAAAGATGTATAAGTATTATGGAATAAATATGAGAAATTGCGCAGTATTACTTCTATATCAAAGTATCAATAGTTACCTAATATTAAAAATTCAAGTAATCTTAAATATTCGAGGATATATAAGTATCAAGTATTTAGTTGAGTTAGATTTGTCGTAGAATCCATAATTAGAAGATATTTGTGCATATTTATGTATAATTTGAATTTTTATTTTTCTATTTTATATCCGAATTTTATATCATATATTTCTCGGAGTATTCCTTCGTCAATGAAAATTACGGGAACTCTGCCGCGATATTTCAGAGAGTTGCAGAAGATCATGTCTCTGGAGTCGGCCGGGATCGTCGAAATATTCGGCAGATCTCGAGGATAATCCCGGATGTCCCGAAACTTACTCGGTGTCATCCCGGGAATATCGCGCGACCGATATTTCGAACGGGATCTCACTCGCTCGCGTTTAAGCGCCGCTTAATTCGCAGTCCTAATTACGAACGCTGAATCCCGGGTGTCTCTCCCGCGAGATATCGGCTTTCGCGAAACTGCGACCAGAAAACTGCAGAACTGCCTTGGCGTTTTGTAAAAAATTTGTAATTCGCCAAATTATTTATGCACGCGCTTTGATCCTTCTGTTTAAGATAAACAAAAAATCAATATCAAAGAACAGTTTACATTAAGTTTAAGCTTTCAAGTAGACTGTCTCGCTTTTCTTTCGTTCTTCGAAATCATAGGACCAGCGAGTAAGATCCCAGCATCCATTTCGAAAAAGTTTGGCGACGATAATGTTCTGTGACATCACATATGGAAACCGCGTTGCTAGGAGAAAACCAAGGAAGAGGTCGAATCCAAGAGCCCTTTCTCACGCGACGAGAGCGATCATCCCTCGGCGGAATAAAATCAAACCAGAATCACGCCGCGCTCACCCTTCCGATCTCGAAAGATTCAACCCCTACACATCCCGGACCATCGTCCATCGTCGGCCAATTTCCCTCTCCCCCTTCTTTCTCTTTCTCTCTTCTCCTCCTCCCGACGCGAAGAACGGGCCGAAGCTTGACCGTTGTCCAGTTCTCAGCATCAGCATCCCTCTCTCGTTCCGTGAGAATGTGCCGGGATAAAGAACTGGTCCAGAGGACGCGAATCAGATTCACGGAGAGGGGAGAGAGAAAAAAGTATGAATTAGCGCGTACCCCGGAACGGAGCGCGGAAATTCTTATACGTGGATTCAGTTTGAGTATCGCCTTCTAATCGTGCGTAGATCGTTACGTGGATCTTCGGGTGTGCGCGATTCGGGTGTGATATTCCACTGTAATTTCGAGATGTTTGAAATTACAGTGTGTCACACGCATTGCGCGGTGACGTTTAAGAACATACGGTGTTATGTTGTAATACTGTGACGTAGGATAAGGCGCAAATCGATAGATACGTGCTCCGATTCATGCACTTGACGAACAAATCTCGTTACTCTGTAACGAGATTCGACTGAATATATATTGAAGCGCATAGCTTATTTAGTGGCGCTTTATATGTGCGAGTTTTTGCCAGACGTCTGCCGGCGAATCACATCTCTGAAAATACGTGTCTAAAAACGACATCAGTTCTATTTTTTCTCTTTCTCTCTCTCTCT
>QVNV01011951.1:0-10054 GCA_014825455.1 Pseudomyrmex pallidus
GACGCCCCACCTCGCGCATTCGCCCGATAATCAACAATCACACACAATTCGACAACGCTGATTCGCATTCCTTTCGCCAGTCACGATTTATCATGCGCGAAATATCAAAGGATTAACGCTTATCGTGTAAATCCACTTCGACCGCGACATTTTATATAATAAACTTACCTCGAGCGTTTAAAATTAAAGATAACGTGTAATGTGTTGGTATTATTTGAAAGACTAGAACGCTAAATGTCGCTTGGAATGTCTGATATAAATAAAGTGATCAACATATTTTAAAAACATAAAATAAAAGCTATCTGTGAACTATTTGTGCCACATAGAAAAATGCTACAGGAGAATATAATGAAATCTTTAGATAAAGATTTGAAGCTTATCGGAAAAGTAAATAGAAATGACAAGAAGTTCCAGAGCGGACTCTGGTAATCTCTTCAAGTTAAAAAAATTGAGTAAAAAATTAATAATTTTTAGTAAATATTATCAATCTTTTGTAATTAATGGCGCGGACGTAATTTATGCGTCTCCATTTTTCGTATCTGAATTGCAGATTATTATTACATACACATACACACACACACACACACACACATATATATATATATATATATATATAGCACATGTATTTTCTCACCTAGAAAACTGTCATTATTTACTCACACAACAATCGAGCGCGCGCAGTATACGTGTTGTATCACGTCAATCTTTTATCAGAGCTTACGGGGACTCGCATCGAACATGATCAACGAGCTTCCTCGTTATCGAGCTTTCTCGCTTATCCCTACGGCGCGCGTTCATCGCACCCGGACCGGACAGGAGCGGCTCCAGTCGCGTTCAGCCAATCACGTGGCGCGGCGCTTGAAACGCGCGCGCACTTCACTTCGTTACGCGCCACGCCGGCGGAAACTTCGTTCCGTTCAGTCAGTCACGCTCGTGCAGCCGCGTGGTTCATTTCGTTGTTGACGATATTGTGCTCGTCTATCCGCCGCGCGCTCGTTTCGTCAGTTACACGCGTTACGCGCCCGTTTCGCGAAGTTAAGCGCGCGGCGGTCGTCATGAACCGCGATTCGTCGTCTAACTCGCATGAAGACGTTTTCGTCGCAGCGATTGTTCGGTTCGCACCACTGTGCTAGTACGTTGAGCATGCGCGACCTAAGCCGCAGCGTGAAGCAGTTGCTGCCCGGATTCTGCAAGATTCGGAAGGATCTCTCCGAGGATCTTCTTCTTTTGGGTGCGCGCAAATACGTCGACGCGACTCGACAACAACGTTGACATCGCAATTTCTTCTAGCGGCGATATCAAATCGCGCTCAAATCGAAATCGTTCATCTCGATCGTGTGAATCCACGAACTTTGCCCGGTCCTCCTAGGTTAGGTCGTTTCTGGAGCATCAGAAAGTTAGCCGCTCACAGATCGAATCTACTCTTCTATGTGCGTTGTACATATATAGCTCTGTATGTATGTATATATGTATGCTATTTTTGTACAAAAATGAATTGTCACGCTGAGAAATCGTGGCGCATGCTCGTTATGCATTCGCGCGATATCGGGAACGGAATGTAAAAGAATGTCACAAGGTGTGTTGACATAGTCCATTTACGATCGACGTGATAATTGTGTAGAGACGGAAAAGACGTTCGAAACCTCGTGTCTTGATGAAGAGAAACTCAATATTGACAGTTTTATCTACTCTGTACAATTTTATTTATTAACAGAGATTCTTGAGCAAATACGAGCCGAAACACGGGGTGTTCTTGTTTGTATTTTCTTTATTTCTTTTAAAAATTACAAACATTTCGATCCGTGTTCGATCATCTTCTTCAGTGTGCGAAAGAACTGCGAATAAAATTCAATACAAAGTTGGAGACATCATCATCACGCTCAAACGTGAATCTACTGTTCCATACAAGCAGTCATGTACGCTCCACCACATTTTACAAAACTCGGCGAACTACTTATTAATATATATATACTAATGTCGTCGTCCAGTTTATCGAAAAATTGTATATAAATTACAAAGTAATGACACCATTTTTTAAAATGACAGTCGTGTATAAATATCTTATCATGCGAATCCATCAGAAAAAGTAATTTATATGAAAAAAGTTTTTTAATATTCTTGTACTAAAATTACTATACTTATTGAACATAGTCCCTAATAATTCCTAATAATTAGGTATTTAGGACAATTTTTTGAGTATAAAAAAAATGGCTGAATGTTTTCATTTACTTTTGGTTTTTGGGCATTGTTAAAGAGGCAAAGAAGATATACTTTTTACATTTTTAATACCAAAAAACTACTATAATATTAATAATTATCAAACTACGAAATACAAATAAGGTCTTACGAGCTGATCGCAGGGTGTTGTGCGGAAAATATGCGTGTCTATATATATATGCGTACATATAATACATGTTCACATGTAAATTTTTTACACGTGAGTTTTTGAATTGAAATTTCAATTCCTAAATTCATATAGGATGCTAGATTTGCATCATAATTTTTTCCATGTTCGACTCCCCGGCCAGGAGTCGAACCTGGAATCTCCGGCTTTCCGGGCCGTAATAATTATTGTCAATTAACAAAAATAAATTCTTTATAATGAAAAATTAGGCATAGATTTACCGTAGCTCGCTTAAGAATTTATGGAGATTGAGTTACTGATTACAGGATAATAACCTTCGTGATGTTTCGGTTCTGAAAATATATGCAAAAGGAAGAGAAGACGCGACGAGCGCACTTTTCTTTTTCGCGGAGCGCGATACAGTTCTCCGGGCGTAAAGTCTGCGACTCTATTTCTGTTCTGTCTTTCTCGCAGCCCCGAAAGGATGGCCTTGAATATCTCGAGGAGGGTGACACACCTAACCGTACCCCGCAAGTAGACCCGCTCTTTCTAGAGAGAGAAAAAGAGAAAAAAACGGCGCATTTCGTGCGGCAACTCGCGATTTTCGATTTTTCCTTATTTCTCGCACATCAGTATTTATTAATAGAACCGCGTGATTGATCCGCTCGCTCGCAGAGCAGTCGCTAGACGCTCGAATAATAATTCCGTTCGCGTCAGCGACCACGACGAATAGTTAATTACCGTTACGCAAAGAGTTCGCTGCCTCCTGCTGGCGATGATACGCGCAATTAACGTTGCACATGTCGATATCGGATTCATGTCGTGTTTGAATCGAGAGAAGTTTTGTTTGTTCTTCTTCAACAGCCTCTAATTCATTTTCAGCTTTTGACCTTCATTCAGAAAACTGAAACTCATTGAACTTTATCTCGATACGTGTCTTGATAAGCGTTGAATTGTTTTTTTTTTTTTTTTTTTTTTTTTTTTTTTTTTTGAAGAAACTGTATATATTTACATTCTTATTATGTTATCACGCACGCGTTACTGGAAACAAACGCCATTGCGACTTTTATTACATCGCATTCCGTAATTGCAATTAGAAGAATATTCGTGTATCTCTAAATTAATAATTTATAGTTTGTCTGTTCTCTGCGCTTTGTTTTGTATCAATTATTTTTGAGAAGCATCTCGTTTATTAAGAAAAGTGCCTTTAATTGCATCTAGTTATCGACGAGCTCGATCACTTTCTATTATCTTATCTGTTTACATGATATTCCAAAACTACTGCGAGCAATTACAATCTAAATACTCACGCTACACATTTATCGCACTTTATATTCACAAGAGCCTCTATTGTTCGCTAATGTTTGCTGCGACACGCGCTTAGTCACGACGAGACTTTTTCGTCGTGCGAGATTTTTTTCGAGCTCTTATCGTTGTTTATTCGCATTACTTTTAAAGTATGCGAGATCGTTATCGGCTAATTCGATTCTCCTCGCGATCGAAATCGAAAGTTTCACGTTCGATAAGCGCGTCGCGATAAAAGGCAGCCGCAAGCTTCTTTGTTGATGTTTCCATTTGCAATTTTTAAAATAAATATTCTTGCAGCTAATAGTATTCTAATAATTTAATTCTGTACGTAAATAAAAAAATAAAAATAATTTAATAATTTAATTCTGCTTGGAAACGTATTGAATTTGATGCTATTTCCAGAATGTTGTTAGTCCGGAACTATAGAGCATTTGAAACTATTTTTATATAAAACGCGCGTTGTGGATTGCATCGTTCGCCTCACTGCGTAGTGAGTTTTATCCGTCGCGTATAATATTCGCATCGTTTGCGAGTTCATGGCAGACAGAGGATGATTGCCAATTTCATTTGCCGCGTTAGTGACTGACTTCAAGCTTTTTTCGCTCAAATTGTCTCTTGAACAATTATTGCGTATAATGAGATGCAACGATAGCGATCAGAGCGAATGAACAACGTATCGTTTATGATAATCACCTCGATCTGTGTAGTACCGCAACAAAATGTGTGTTAGACAAAAGTCTGGACAATGTCGATGACTGTTTCGTCAATGAACGTTACGTTTTCACCGATCGTTTTCATCAAATCGATCGATTTAAGCGTCCGCCTTCGCGAAAGCGGGTTCGTTCATCTTTTCTCCCTTCGTGCTTTCTCTTCGATATTCACCGGTTCTGAATTTCGCGCGCAACGACAGTGAAATCGACTTCACGGAAAAACGAAATTCACTACCCGAAAATACTCGCGGCGAAAGCGTCAACTTCGGAACGATTTCGTCAATTGATCGTTCACGGATCGAAATTATCGCGAAAAGAAATTGCTCGCGATATACATATATGGTTCATTACCGTATATGCGCGTTCGGATGTTTCTCTTCTAGAATTGTAGTTTTTGAGCATATTCGTTCACCGCTACCACTCAGAACTCTGTTACTTTCACGAATCTCAAATGAGATCTCTTTGATCATTTTATGGCTTGCGTATATTGCGCAATTCGATACTTTCGACGACCGAGTGTGTGTGATACTAATTACAACACGAAGATTCTTTCTGTGTGTGTGTATATATATATATATATATATATATATATATATATATATTTTAAGAGATTTCTCTTGAATTACAAAAATTGGCCTAGAAAAAAAAAATCGTCCGCTCGTTTCCAGACCGATCATTTCCGGCAATCGTTCCGGATCTTGATGCATTTCACGCGAGCGTTAATTAGTTGATTACTTGGTCAATGACGATATATATCTCTGATTAAGCCGCAAGCGATGCTCCGTTTTGATAAACTCGAAATCTGCTTTCTTATATATGTTCAACGCGCAACATCGACAGAAACCCTTCATTTTTCACCTACTTACACTTCGATACCGTTGCAGTAACAACACTGAGCGATCATAACAATCGCGCAGCATGTGTTATTCAATACATTTTGATTTCGCCATATAAATTGCATTACAGGCGATCATGAAAAATTTTCCTGTATGTACACGAAGACTGAGATGTTGTTTGTTCCCTCTCGGCCAACTTCCGAATGGTTATATCGGGCCTTTATTATCGATTAGGTTCTGATATTGTTTATCAATTTATTGTTTTATCAAATGTTTTTATGAAACGTTGTTCACACACCAATGACCAATGAATTGTTCTTTTTAATACTTTTCTTACGTTGAATTTGCAATTTTTTCGAAGCTTTAATTATGTTTGCAATTGCTTATCAAGTAAAAACTTTCTGCTTTAATTATTCCCAAGTTCAGTTATTTCCGTAATTTAACAACAGTATTTTGTAAATATATAATTTATGATACAAAAAAATTGTACGATGTGTGCATTGACAGAGACAAGTTTTTATTATTTCGCGCTTTCTCCCGAGAAACAAGTTTCTTTTACTCACAATTAGATGTACATTATCGAGGAACATAATTTGTTTACTTTTAATATTCCGCGGGAACGATCGATAGAGTCTCGCAATAAAAAATCGTATGTTACTTCCTGATTCACGATCGAGCTGAACGACTTTCGTCGGCGATGAAAACGTCGGCAAGAAATGCATTGGCATGAACCAATTTAATGAAGAAAGTGTGATTTTTATCTTGCGCAGGTAGATTTCAAAGACTGGATAGCTTCTCACGTGTCGCTTCTTTCGAGGTAAAAATAATACGTACGTTTGTGAAAACGCGATGACATCAATCGAGAAACAATAAACGTTTACTCGAACGAATGATTTATGTTATCAAGTCGAGAAAGAAAAACTCACGTGTCAAGTTACTAATCAAATTGTCGAAGCGATAGTTTAACGTGAATGTAAAAATACAAAAACTGTAAATGACGAACTTCTAAAAAGCGAGGTGTAAAAAACTAGTGTACGTGTGTGTGTATTAATGATTGATTTCTAAATATTTATATTATTTTAATTTCTGGATGTAAATATTTTTAACGAGACTGCAACATTGAAGAGAAACGTCATTGAAGAAAAACCAAACAGTACAAATTCAGAAAGAAGACAGAAAGTAAAATACAGTTGGCACACAAAAAACGGCTCGATCTATAAAGGAGCTTTCAGCTTCCGAATTCTCAATCCGTCCGCGAGCACAGGGTCATGTGAATGTCATGAAGAGGTCGACTCCTTTTCGCACGAGCAGCGATGCGTTTCCTATGTCCTCGCCTTTTTCTCGTCAAGATGAACTTACTACTCCGTCGACTTCGCGAGAGAGAAGCATCGGCTCCATCATCGCCCACTGCGACTCAATCTTTGACAGCATTGCGTTGGACGTTTCGTACGCCGGTCTCATGTCCGAGACCGATCTCGTCGACTCTGCGGTCAATCGAACGAGGCAGAACGTTTTGTCACGACAAGATGCGTCTGATTCGCCGTTGCTCTGGGAGGATATCGGGGTAGTCGAGTATCTCGAGAAGAAGCTCGGTCCGCCCGACGAAAGCACACCGGAAGAACGCGTCGAAACGCTCCGCGAGATCCTGGCCGAGAGGACGGAAATACACGAGGGCGATGGCAGTCTCTCGGACTTTTTGTTCCACGTCGCGCGAACCAAGCACGGCAAAATCTACATCAGAGTTATTCGAACTCTGCTATTGAACAGAGGTAAATTAATTGTTAAGCTCTGCGCCAACTTTTCGACCCGATATTAGTCGTTAAGACATTTTTATCGGAGACTATTTGCACTTGAACGTGCAAGTTTATTTTGTTGAAGGTGTGTAAAGCAAAAATTAGGATATTGAGATGCGTTCAGAACGGCAAAATATTAAGTCGAAAGTAATGTGTGTTATTGTTGGCACGCCAACAAATAGTGATAAAACATTGTTTAATGTTACTTGTCCCACAAATTAATAAAAATTAATAAATATATTAATTAATTCTCTATATAAAAATCTATAACTAATGTAAAAAAAAGCATGTACAAAAATGTATTTGAAACGCCCTGTTTATTGCAAAACAGGACGACTTTCTTCTATTGTTTCTCGAACTTGTGCTTTCGTTGTTTTCTCACGTTTTCCTCGACAAACGACTGTTCTAGCATGATAGTCACGATACACACGTATCATATGGTTTCTCGATGATCTGGCTTTATTCTCGGTGATTTGGCGTTCAAAAATCGCAAAAGTCTTACCCAGTATGTCAAAGACACTTACACGGATCGTGGCAGAAAAAAAAGAGCGGCGACGAAAGTGATCGAACTGTCAGCGTGGAACTCACCGGCGAGTTTCGCGAGAACGTGCAGCTGCCTTTTGATCCCAAGATCCACGGACTCTCTGAAGACTTTCGATTAACAAAATTCGATGATCCGCATAAAAAAAAAGTCTGCAATTGAAGTCGCAGTTAAAACAGTTGTTGCTCGATCTCTTTCGAAAAAGAGATATTTTTGCAGAAGAATTAATTAAGATAAATTATTATAGGATTTTTATTGTTGAAGTAATTCTTAGAAAAGTTTATATCTTTCTTACAAGTATTCGCCGTATTACATATTTCTTAATTTTGATAAGAACATGTGTGAATCATCAAAGCAACTGCAAAAGATAATAAGTTGATTGAAGCTCGTTGAAAGGATAACGGAGATTCTTGGGCAAATATGAGCCGAAACACGGAATGTTTTTGTGTATTTTCTTTATTTCTTTTTGAAAAAAATTACAAACGTTTCGATCCTTGTTTGGATCTTCTTCAGTGTAAAAAAAAGGGACTGAATAGAATAAGATTTAATACAAAATTGGAAACATCATCATCACGCGCAAACGTGAATCTTCTGTTCTATACAACCAGTCGTCATGCACGCTTCACGAGACTTTACAAAACTCGGCGGACTATTGTAGTCCGTTAACTGCAAAAGATGTTCTTTTGATAAAAACAAATTAGCATTATTACTTTCACAATAGAATCTCACAAGAAACAACGACTTTAAAAAGAACTAGAGAACATAACTGCTAGTTTTTTTTTTACTTTCTGCAAATATTCCAATTTATTGATACGTGAAGGATGAAAAAGGAAGTATAATTGAGTCTCGACAAACACTTGGGAGAATCTTCGTGTAACAAAATTGGAATAATTTGGAGGAGTAATAATGGACATGTTGTTCCTGTTATCGATGACAATTCTTACGTGACGGGCAAGATTGCTTACACTGTTGTTCTTGGAGATATCTATTCCTTCGACGTGCACCAGCACCAGAATGATCCTCTGTGTTCCCGAAAGCTTGAAGGAAGATGAGAGAAAAATAGCAGTGTATGATGATACGCATTTACGTAGACGCAGCCAACACAGCCGGCATTTCTGTCAAAAACTGTCAAGTCTCTCAGAATTCTTGCTAGCTGTTTGGTGGAACTTCTACAATAGTGTGCTATCCTTACGAGATAGTCCAACACAAAGATGCGATCGCCGGTAACGTTATAATTCTGACAAAAAAACCACTCGGAGTACAACAGTGGCACTCACGATATCGGAATGGATGAAACAGCCTGTGAAGAAGAGCAGACTGATGCTGACCATCACTGGAGGAAAGCGCCGAGAAAGCCCACTGCCGAGCCATTGATTGCATGATTGGAACCAATCGAGTTGCCGCAATGCGAAAGGTTTTGCTTTAAAACTCTAATCAACATATACCAATGAAGATTCATGTAGACGTACAAATACTGGATTTATGTTTATTCAACTATCTATCTTCGATCTCATTAACGGTGAAAAAAAATATAAATTGTCAATCAATTCTCAAATCGGTATCGCCGCGTGCGAGATTGGATCTTATGATATTCTTTTATGGGACATGCTTTTGATCTTCTGGCGCGACGGCAGACGAATAAAGTCAGGTTTATAATCCACAACATGCCAATAATTGTGAAAATGATCGCAACTTTGAAGATGACGGGCAACGCGTTGCTACTGCCGCAGGAACAGGCGAGCGCATATTGCAAAGCTTTGGAGAAGATCGAACGCAGGCAGGCGTAAATTGTCGAAATCGTCGAGAGCGGCAATGGCACGGCGCGCATAATCGACAAAATCTCGAATTATCGAAGTGTCTTCCAAAGATAATGGTGACTCTCTGTATCCCGCCATATTGTTGCAATTAAACAACTTTAACGTTGTTCTTCAACATGTATTTACAAATAACAATATTAAAATTGATAGTGAGGCGTTTTCTCTCGGGTTCCTACTGGTAATTCGAAATTATGAATTTTTTATTGGGCTGTTGGAACTAATGAGCGAGGCGTTTTGGCGTAAAAAAATACACTTTGATCTTTCTAAACGTTTCGGTTTTTATTCTAAACTAATGGAACTATGTATTATCAAATACATAGACAAATACAAGTTCTCTATACATCTGCAAACAATGTCTCTATCTATCCACTACTAATCTCTGTGTATGTGATAATAGTTCCACTGAATGGTTTAGAATAAAAACCGAAACGTTTGGAAAGATCAAAGTGTACTTTTTATGGCAAAACACTTCACTCATTGGTTCCAATAACCCAATGAAAAATTCATAATTTGGAATATAATTAAAGTACAACGATATTAAAAAATTCAGTAACAACGTAACTCTAAAGTGTATTTTGCAAGATGACTAATTGATGACTAATAATAATTGCATTGTTTTAAGGTGGTTCTATCACGAGACGAAAGTCCTGTTATAATAAATTCCAATTTTTTATATAATATTGTCTGAACCAATCTTCATTTTTT
>QVNV01011953.1:0-11459 GCA_014825455.1 Pseudomyrmex pallidus
GTTTCAATTTTTAACATGGATTTCCTATGTTGAGCCTTGTGAAGTGGGGTTTTTTAAAGTTACTGACGATAATTGTTTTAGGATTTTTTAAAAAAACAAGTATGTGGTAGCAGAAAATGTCCTGATTACAATACGATTTCGAATAATATGTCAAGCAACCCTTTTTTTCAAAATATAGCTACTTTATGCAAACGGTTTTATCGAATCGTTATTCGGCCCGCGACAGCAAGAAGCCGAGAGAGGGAGAGATGCAAAACACTTGGCAATGTCTGAATAACTCAACTTAATAACTTTGCTACAGCAGTATAAACTTAACCATGAAAGAGATATTTTTAGGTTGCGAACCACTGTAGTCGGAGAACGTCCTTAACGTTTTAATTCTACATTATAAATCAGTTAAGATCTGTTATTATGCGGACACACATAATATCTTACTTTCTTGCAAACTTACCGAATAAGAAATACGAGACTCGGTAGATGAAACAGAACGTTTATTCGGAGGCTGATAGCTAGGAATGTTACTGTTGCGACGAGATTGCTCTTCCGGTGGACATTGAATTGGAACATTAGGATCTCTGGTATATGGAGTGTTGATTAAACTTTGTTCTCCACCGACTGACGCACGATGATGAGGCGCTCGATGCGGCGAGTTTGTCGTTTGAACTTCGACATCTTATAATGCATTATGTGTTATGTTTGTCAAAGAAAAATTGCATTTTACTTATTTTTACTTTTGAGTTTATTTTACTCTAATTTGTTTTAAGAACTTAGTGCAAAAACATTTTCTTTTGGTAAGAGATTTTTATATTAAGTAAGAATATGCAGAATAATACAGAGAAATTTACAAACGTCGAGTAGAAATACAAAGACATTAGAGTTTACATTACTTGGAAATATATATTTTAACAAATTTACACATACCTCTAGTATGCGTATTGTTGTTGGCCCAGGGTACGGTTTGTCTTCGTAATGGTGCATCCCATGATTCACGTTCGTCGTCGCTCATCATGGATGATGCAGATCTATGTGAGAAAATATGTTTCTTTTAATTTAACTCTTTTTAATTCTCTCTTGGTAAAATAAACTCTCTCTCTTTCTTACCATTTATATTAATAAAACTTATACATTTTATTTTAAACGGCAATAACGACATTTGAATTGTCTGTTTCTGATACGTGTGTTGCTGATCTTTTACTTAAACTACAGATCAAAATTATAGACCATTGTAGATAACTCACCCTGTGCGATTAATTTTTTTGTTCGAAGGATCGTTCATGTAGCTCGTATCGAAGTACGGGAATTCTTGTTGTATATTAAATGGTAGTTTGTGGACTTGAAGCGGTTTTAAATTATTTATACAAGTATCCGCTTTAACGTTTGGATCAATCTTATTCAGAGATACAGATTCATTCGTTGTCTTCAAAGTTAATACTATTGATTGATTGTATAGGTGAACCTATTGATTGCAACAATCACATACATATAATATTTTCTATTATTATTTGTTTCTTATATATGAGTATCTATTAAATAAAATTTAAAGTTTTATTCCTTTTGTTTTTGTTTTTTGTTTTACTTTTGATTACACTAGTAATAATAAATAAAAACACTACTTGTTGCGATAATTGCACGAGGTCTTGATAACGAGCTGCACGGTACCGTAGAAGGACTTGAAATATGCTCTTCGATCTCCATTTGCTGCAATAAAATTTGATGAAATCTTTCGTCTCTTGATCCATCTCTCCTTTGATTAAAGGACCTACTTCTTTCCTCACCATGTGTCCTCTGTATGCTAGTAGAATAGATATGATAGTAAACATAAACATGATGTTTTAGGAAAAATATTATGTCCGTTATTTACCTTTTTGTATCATTACTGCCGCTTCATCTGCTGTCTTCGAGTCTTGCTTTTTGATTGACACTCTTTTCACTAAAACGATACATATTACGATCAATTAAACCAGTCGAAATTTCACAGAAAAACTTGGATCTAATAAAAGCTATTGGATGAGTGCAAAAGATCATGCCCGTTTCCCAATGGAAGAGTTTCTCATTAGGAAAATTGTACGATAGCGCAACTTAATTGTTTTATGTATATATCGCGCATCTATGGAAGAGTGACATATTCAATGATCATTTAAGCGAAAGACTTGAGTGTGTTTTGATTGAAATTATGTTGTAAAAAAATCACGAACTTTTGCACTCACCTAATACATCATTCACATCTGCATTATAACGAATAGTCACTTATCCAAATGAGAATTCAGTTACCAATCTCTTTTTTTACGTTGTGGATTTTTGAGGCAATAGTTTTGCGCGCTAGGAAAGCACGCATCATACACTGTACTTTTACAATTTTTTTCACTTGTGTCTCATACAAACGTGACAGATATTCTTCATTGTAATACTTCAGGAAAACCTTAGTCTTGCCAATAATCCAACCTTCCATCTTTAATCTGATCAAAAGTAGTCTGCAGTTATCCTTTGTTATCTCGACTGTCTCGTCAAAGTCAAAAGCTAAAAACTTGTATCTGTAATTAATAACACATACACTTTATCGTAATTTATTTTTTATTCAATTTAAAAAACGCTACTTTTGCACGTGATGTAAAGCACAAACGCTTTTATTCAATAATAAAATTCCACAGTTTTAATTAGAGCTCTTTCGTTCTCTTTTTAAAACATAAGCAGATTACCTTCGTATAAATTCCTGAAAAGGTATCCTATACGGATAACCGCGTTGCCTGGCCTTTGCTGTGTCAAGCACTGCTAATGCTCTTATTTGTTGTCTAACGACTTCGCGATAAAAGCCGTGAGGAATATCGCCGAGATCGGATCGTATGCATCTGATAAAGTGCATACCGCTGCTTCCCGCGCCTATCGCGAGATTCTTCATTATTTCGAGACTCGTTGCTCTAAATGTCAAAGAGCAAGTTCGCATCTTGCGCGTTTGCGAATATTGTCCTCTGGACGGTGTATTGTACTTCTGTTTGAATGTTAATTAAAAAGTAAAAACTTGTTTTATTTTATACGTAGTATAAAAGCGTTAATTATTATTTGAAAGAGCGTAGAAAAGTGTAATTGTAAAAAAATTCACTTGTTTGCTTACTCGAAGCTTCGCAGATTCCTGCATAAGAGTATTCCATTTCTTTTTCGATGGTTTTTCTGTTGTTACACAATTTTCATTGACTTGGATAGTCAGACTTCCCGATTTAGTTAGTTTGTTAGTGAACATTTCTTTTATTGCGTCGTGCGACGAGAGTCTCATCGTGCCGATCATTTCCGGTGGCACAAAGTCTCGATTTTTTGTGGCTATTTCGCTAGCGTCATATATTAACTTGCCAGTGTAATGTGCGATTGTGAACTCGTGCGAACTCACCGGTTTCACGTAAATGTTACGCCTACGTTCTTTGATTCTTTCGAGAATATACTGAGCGTCCTGTAATTGTCGCGAGGCGTCGTCGATGATACGAAAAAGCCCATTCTCTTTGTTCATTAGTTGATCGATCGCTTCTTTGTTATCGTAAAACCGTAACTTTCGCAAAGGTAAATCTTCCTCTTCTTGTTCTTGCTGAAAAAAATACCACAAAAAACGTACTTTTATAACGTTCTTTTATTTAATGTATATTTTATTATAACATTGGTGTTATGCGTATTATACGTGCGTATACATTATATATGCGTATGTGTATATCAGGATTAATATGTTCCAAGAAAGAGATTAACTATTGGAACAATTTTTTACCATTTCCCAGGCGAATACTCTTTGATTATAATAATATTGCATTTGCTCGTTCATTGTATTTACTACCAACTGCTCCAGTCGGTTTATTGAAAAACACTCGAATCCAAAATGATCGAGAATGCTGATAGAATATTTATCGCCACTAGAAATTAGAGCAACATTTAAACAATGATTTTAATAATATATTTATTATTGCGCGTACGCGCACACATGCACGCGCGCACCGCACACTTACTAAAGAGTACGAGTTAGTGAGAGCTTATAATTAATATTGTTGATTATCCAATCCACTAAACGTTGATAAAGAGTATTCGCCAAGACATCTCGTGCTTCTTCCGCTTCTTCGCAAGTATGCTTTCTGCGCATTGCCGATCCTTTCACAATCAAGCAATAATTAATAAGAGCCCAGATAAACTTTTTCGAATCTAGACCAAGAAGTTCTGCCACTGTAATTTAAAATACTTAATGAAGGTTTGTTTATCTCATAAACAAACATTTTAACGTATTTGCATTTAAACTCGACACATATTGAATTCTTGAATTGAAATATTTAACTTACCTCTGTTAGCGGCTTCGTTACTGTCCAATTCAGCTTCTCCATTATTGCCTTCGACAAATCGAATCTCTCCGAGCATTAGAATAGCTGCTAGAATTCTCCAAATAATCTCGCAATGCTCTTCCATATCTATAAACTTAAGATGTTCCGTAAGTTCTTTGAACTTAGCTGCGTTAGTATGGGGATTATTCCTCATTTTGAACGCTCGTTTCTTTTCAACACCTTTGTCGGTTATTCTGAGATAACGAAGTTTTCTTCCACTTGGAAGACAATACTCATTTAGTTTTCTCGATGTCTCGAGACCGTCATACAAGTAATAAAAGACGTGGAAGTTCGACTGATTTCTGAAAAAGTATCTTTTTATTATATCTTTCAATACGTTCATTCTGATTCAAAATCAATTTGTTCTATTTTTAGTTTTATTACTTCTCGTCTTCTTTTTATTCCGCGCACGTGTTTCTACTATTATAAATAGATTACATTCTTTTTTACTTATATAGTTATATTTATTATGTTTGTTAGAACAAAATTTTTCTCCACATAATTTTATACAAAAATCTATCAGTATAAGAAATATTATATATAAAATACTGTATACAATGCTTTTTCTGCACGCCTACGCAATAGCAACCCGTTTACGTCTAAATATAGAATGTCTTTAGCGCGCGTTTACATTGGAATGCTGTAATGCTTTTTTTTGTACTTTGGCAAAACTAAAAATTATTAAAAATCTTTGGTTAAATTGTAAACACTTTTGCGAGATATTATATGTGTTATAAAAAATAAGAGCTCGAATATACAATCTTAATGTGTGTAATTATTTTATTGGAAAATTATAAAATTTTTGACGTTTTGATCCTTAATTCGGGCCTTTCTCACATAAAATATCAAATCTGTATAAGAAATTTTAAAATCGTAGTGGGAAATGGCCAATGTGAGGCAAAAAACCAGATCTTCGGGTCAATGAACTTATTTATTTTATTAAATTTTAAAATCGTATTCAAACTCAATCTAACTATTAACCAAGTGAATTATCTTGACTTATATTAAATAAGTCAAGAAAATGAATTTCAAAACTACTTGTAAATAATCATGTACTAAGATATTCTATAGCCAAGCTTTTATTGGCTGTTTTAATCTGCTATTGTTCAAAGAAAATCAGAGTTAGATCCATTACTTGCATCGACTACTTGCAAAAAAAATTAATGTAAGTAAGTTATATTCAATATCTAATAAGTAGGTTACCTATCGCGAGTTGAAACACGCCACTTTTCTAACTGATACAGCCAGAATATCGCACCCGATGCTTTGCCAGTTGAGCCGTAAGTCGTTTGTACTTCAAATATGCATCTAGTCGAATTAGTATTTAGTGGCGTTCCTGCATTGGTAAATGCGTGAATAATTTGTATCGCTCGTAGCACTCTCGTTCCAGTATCGTGCTGACCCTAAAGAGATAAAAAAAATATGAAAGAAGTTTCTTGTCGAGATCCAATTATATGCTCGATATGCGCGTTGAGCTCACTTTTCCGAGAAACATAAGATGTTCCACTAAATGTAGCATGTTTGTTGTTTTCCCGGAGTTGCTCTCACCAGCCAGCAAGATGTGTTGCGGTTCCTCGTTGTGCGTAACATCCTGATACGCGCTGTCCGCTACGGAATAGATGTGAGGGGCATTATCCGATCGCGATTTGCATTGATATTTATTGTGATGCTGTACATAAAATCATCCAGAGTTAGAATTTCGTGATGCAAGATAGTTGGTGGAAATACGCTTTTTTTTCCAATGGTTAACTCATTGCTAGAATAAAACTTACATAAGCGCCATAAATATCGTACTCTTCGTTTGGGTTAAGTATCAGCAGAACATCACCGACAAATGTATGATATTCACCCCGTTGTAGTCTTTCATGAAGTTGATCCAAGATCTCGTCCTCTGATAGTATATCTAAGGCCGCCAAATCCTCTGTAAGCATTTGTTCCGATGGTTCGTTCTGAGTAGTCTATCGAACAAATTCAGATTTTTACTTTACTATTCGTATTTACATTTTATATAGATCAATATATATTTTATAATTATTACATAATTATAATTTACACAATTTACCTTCAAAAAACCTTTACAAACTATCGATTCTGTTTTACTTTGGTCCTTGCCCTTCTCGGAAACATCTATTGCCAGAACTTTGATTTCTTGAGTCAACTAAAATTATTTAACCTTTTAAATATCATTTATTAGTGTACTTTTTCAGAAAACATACAATCACGAGTTATTTATAAGTGGTCTATTGTAATTGTGTATGTTGTTGCCAATTTTGATAAGAATTCATATCGTACATAGGAATTATATCTTACTATATAATCGTTTTCGGGTAACTCTGACAAAAAAGGATGCTCGATGATCTCCATCATATACGGTCTATTCTCTGGATTCTTCACGAGACATCTAAAGTAGACGTTATAATTTTTGCATAATTTGATTTTTTTTTTTTTTTTTTTTTTTTATCCGATTGGGGTCTCACGTACTCCGTAATAAAATCGTTGAAATTCGTCGACCAGTTGGCAGGCCGGTAAAGGCTTGGCGGTGGATTCCGGACGATCTGAAAGAGTGCACGCGTCGGGTGCATGCCCTCAAACGGCGCTTTGCCGTCGGCCAGTTCTATCGCAGTGATTCCAATCGCCCATACGTCAATCCGACTGTCGTATCCACTGTTGGTTCCGGCGACAACTTCCGGCGCCATCCAACAAGGTGAGCCAATGCAAGTGTGCGGTTTCTCAAGCTCGCTTTTCATCGTCTTACTAAGTCCAAAGTCTATCAACTTTATTTCACCTTCTTTGGTCAAGACGATATTGCTGCCACGGATGTCTCTGTGAATTACGTTGTGCTCGTGCAAATGAATCAAGGCCTAAGATAACAAAAGAAATATATTGACTTTAATAATTTTACTGTATGTGAATATAAACCAATTTTATGTAGACTAGAAAGAAACGATACATTTGATAAATATTTGAGACAAATTAAAAAAAACAAATATGTAAATATTACAATAAATTAAATTATACTCTCAGTTAAATTATATTTTTGTTGGAAACTTATTATTGTGTATATATTATGTGTAAGTGTGTGTGTATGTATCGAGGTTTTTAGTATCTTGTGAAAATTGTCTTTATAGATTTATTGCAAATTGAACGATCTATAAATTTGCAACCGGTGCATAACAAATGCGGGTCAGTTTCCATATAGCACAAGCGTGAAATTTATTAATACATATCTGGTTTATCAGTAATCTTTAATGATTATTTTGTATAAAATTTTTTTATTTTCTTGTTTTTTTTAAGTTTTAATTTAATTTTAATAAATTTTTTCTTTCTTTCTTTCTCCTTTTTTCTCTGCGTATACATGTGTATATATCTATATACACATACACACACTTATATTAAAATTTGTATTTTTGTTTAATTCTTAATTATTAATATATATAAAAAGCATTCCGTGCGAAAAAAAATAGTTATAAGAAAAATAATTCAAGAAACAACAAATATTATTTGGCAGATAAAGATTAAAAACGAAGATATATAACGATCATACAAAAGAAGTATAAAATGGTATTAGTCATTCTTCTCTCCTTCTTTGTTCATTTTCTATGCTTTCTTTGTTTTTCTTTCAAGCGAGCTTGCTGCAAACTTTGCAGGCATTTATTTCGCGTGTAATTTGCTGGTATTAAACGTCAGCGTGGTCTGATTTACCGCACGAGTGACCGTGGACGAATTGCTACTGGGCCCGTAGAACACGTATCCGCGAGGAAAAAGGGTGAAGAGAGAGAGAGAGAGAGAGACTCGGTGATAGGAAAAGAAAGAGAAAGACGGGAAATTGCATGCCAAGTTTCCGAGGTGAAGGAACGTGGCGTGGGCAGCAAGAGGCGTCGGAGCCTCAGTGGTGAAGGGCGTTGAATTGTGCGTACACGAGACATACCCGAAAGGTGTATGTGACACACATAATGATTTAGTGACAAACTGCTTGGATCGTAAATATTATCGCCGTGAGTCGTAGGCTATTCGCAAGAGAAAGAATGCCGGACTCATTACACGCATCTCTTTTATCAAATTCTTTCGAATTTAAAGAGGCAATTGCAAATTTGGAAGAGAAAATATTTATCATTGAAGTATTTTGTGAGATCTGTTAATAATCTATTAATAATGTTTATACATCATCTGCTAATAATTATATACTTTAAAGTAAATAATGAAATAAAAGATTTTACTCTTGAGATAGAAAAATAAAAAAGATAAATTATATATATAATTTTTTATCGAAAAAATGTGAAACTAATCTAAATTTAAATAATATAATTTTAAATAAAAAAACAAAAGTAACATCACAAGTGTAGAAATGTAGCAAGTAAAAGAAAATCATAATAACTGACAATTGAAACATCTGTGATCTTAGGATTTCATTCGCTTTTTCGAATCTTTATGTTTCCTTTTATGCACATAAACACACATAAAAAGTAAATAAGCGAATCCGTCGTTACACCATTAACTATTAAGCAAAATTATAACAGCTTGCGGAAGAAAATTTAGCGTTTTTGTATTTCAATCCTTTTCTTTTCTTTCAATGCGTTTCTTTCTCACTATTCATTGTACTATTTATATTTTCGTTTTTCTTTTGAGACAAATATTTGTCTCAATTTGTACTTTACCGTCATTTGCTTTCGATGAGTTCCGTCATCTATTCTATCAAATCAGGATTTGTTTTTTTCTCAAAACATGTAAAAAAAAAAAGAAAACGGCTTCGTTTTACGATTACAATAATTAATGTGGCGGTTAAAATTTATACTGACGTTAATTGCATTGCTCATTAATACTAATAACAAGAGCAAAAAATGAATGTTTGTACTGGAAATAAACTTGGCAAATTCGTTACGTTAATGCCTTGTTACGATAAATGACACAAAATACCAATTTTCACTCAAGTTTGTGTTAATTTGCTCGTAAATTACATATTTTCAAATATCGTACTTTCTATATACATGTTTTTATAATAACATAACATTAAGCAATTCAAACTTAGAAACTACTTATTATCCAAAAAATAGATTGTTTTTTTTTATGTTTTTTAAATAGTTTCACACAGCAAAAAAGCGTCTCGCCGCCAATGTCTCTGTGCAATCAACGCGGTTAATCTGCCATGAGATAAAAGCGTCTGAGTCAGGACATGGTACCATCGAGCATAATTATATCGTAATAACGCGACTATTGCTGTGGCTACCAACCATTATCATTTCTGTCGGTTCACCAGTGCTCTGCTCTTCTCTTCTCTTCTCCATGCAAGTAATATTTATTATATTTTGTATTATATAAGAGAGAAAGACTGGAAGAAGGAAGTAGGAGAAAGAAAGAAAGAGAGAGAGAGAGAGAAATGAAAGAAGAGGTAGATTGCAGCACAATTTTACCGGACATTTCGTGACGATCATCTTTCTCTGCATATCTTTCTTATATTTCTCTCAACATATCCGAGCAACAACTAATTACTTTATAAGATAAACCTCGCATCCTAAAGATTCCGATTTTAATGAAACTTTGCACACATGTGGGGAAAAACCGTTACGTATGAGAGATAGTTTTATCTCTTAGGATTGTTTTTGAGCCGTAATTGAAAATTTCTAAATTCATCTATTTACTTCTCCCTACATGTATGCAAAATTTTCTCAAAATCGAGATCTTGGGTACGCGAAATTCTCTTCTTGTTTCGAGCTCATCTATTTTCGGCCGGATATAGTTTTTGCTAGTTATAACATCAACAATTAATCATTTAACGCGAGACGCGTTAGATCTCTCATCTAAAGTATCTCGGTCACGTCATATCTTTGTTAATTAATTTTAATTTCTGTTATGTCAGATTTTTCCTGAAAATCTATGTATTGTACATTGAGAACCATTGAGTATTTATCATTGTCTTTTACACTGACATTTCAAGCATATATCATCTAATATATATAAGTTTGCAAGAATAAATTTGTTGTATAAGAGACATATTCTGGTTTTTTTTTAAGTAGTTCTGAACATGTAACAAATTAATTTACTTTGATATTTTAAATTTAATAGAAAATAGTAGAATTGAGTTATATTTTACTCATAAAACAATTATGATAACAAAAACTTTCTCACCTTAATTACTTCCCTCAAGATAAAGGCAATATGTTCTTCTCGCATTCTTCTACCACTTGCGATCATTCCACGGACGAAATTCATGACTGTTCCGTCCTCGCATAACTATAATAAGAATGTTACACACACACACACAAGTGCGTTTTAACTATATAATTGCCTATATAAATAATTTATAATATAATTAATTAATTATATTGTTAATTATAGAGATAACTGCGAGCTATATTCAATATGCAAATTGATTGAATTCCAGTCTTCTAATCGTTGTTTTTCACACACTAAGGTCAATTCACTCAGAAAATAACACTTTCGCGCGTAGTTCATATACATGGCATACCTTCAGAAATTAAGAACTGCCGGAAGGACATGCTATAAGTGTAATAAACTTCGTGTATCTACAATTATGCGAAACGTGCAGTAATCTTGAGCAAACGTGATTCAGTGTTTCATCTTTACTTTGGAATATAATCTCATGTGAACCAACGCATTCTATCCTGTTTTATTCTAGATGATTTGTTGACATATATTTTTCTAAATCTTTTTTTTAATAAAAACAAAAAATAATTGTTAATATAAAATCACAATTATGTAAAAGCTGTTTCTGTGTCTTTTAATACAAGTTTGCTTAATTTTATTAGAGTTAGTAACATCTTGCTCGTATATATTTATTTGTGTACGTATATATATACCCGAGAAAAAATAGAAAATATGATCATATAAAATTATATAATAAGATATCATATATGATCGTATAAAATCAGACTCAAAATTTAGCGCGATCTCTGATCACTTATATATAATCTTATGTGATCATACGTTCCTATTTATTCTCCTGTGGTTACCGGATCGATTATTTAAAAGAAAATCCGTCTTCGTTTATAAGTCACGAAGAGAAAAAGTAAAAATCGTTTCTTGTTATATTAAAACCTTAATTTTCAATTGAGACAAGCTAGGATTTAATCAGTTGAGCCATAATATATATATATATAT
>QVNV01011957.1:0-21728 GCA_014825455.1 Pseudomyrmex pallidus
CGCGCGCGCGCGTGTCATTATCCGGAGCGCTTACCGTTGCATTATTCCGTAACGATATGCAGGCTGCTGGGCGAAAAATTCCTGCAGACTACGCGTCGAGCCGGTCGCGCGGAGAGCTCCGGGCTAAGACAAGAGGAGGAGGAGAAGAATGAGCGGAATAGAAGGGAGAAAGAAAGAGAAGATAGAGAAAAAGAGAGAGAGAGAGAGAGAGACAACGAGGAGCCGGAGCCATTACCGGAGAGAGAAAAGGTGAAAAGGGGACGACGGAGAGGCAAGAGTGGCCGCGCACGATGCGGAACACCGTGATTGCTAAATAATCGATGCCCGCAAGCCAGCCGTGTAAATGGAGCGAGATACACGATGCACGATGTACTTGAATACTCGCCTAAACTCTCTCGCGCATCTCTCGATCCCGCACCGAGAGACGGAACACACCGCTCTCAGCGATGAAGAAACGTTCCGAGGGGATATCGCGCGCGCGTCCCGGTCCGTCGATGCAGCTGCTGTCGTCCGTTGCCGTCGTCTTGCGTGTATATGTACACTGTCATCGACACGATGCTTAAAGAGCGCACAAAGGGACCTGCCGTCGAAACGAGACGACGACAACGCCTGTTTATTTCAGCGTGCTCGCCACCCGGAAAAAAGCACGGCGAGACGAGTCTCGCCGAAATTCGCCGAGAGGGAAGTTTTTGTTTTCTCGAAAAATCTGAGAATTTTTACGTTGAAGTTTCGCGTTTTTTGCGTCGCCATTTTGTGACGGTAATTTTGTTTGGAACTTGAAAATTGCCTCGGGAGAGATTTTTATACAGAGAAATTTTTTCCAAGATTCGAACGGAGAGAATTAACACGCGCGCGCATATTTCATATCTCTCTTCTATCTCATCTGTATTTTACGAAGACGATAAATTACTAGTGAGACACGGCAACAAATTTTCACACGCGAATTCATAAAATGCAGAAAAATAAATGACGAAATAAAATTAATTTAGTAGCTCGAGAAAGAGAGAGAGAGAGAGAGATCGCGGATTACGTGGAACAAGAGAAAATTTGATCGCGGGCGATACGCGAAGCGACTTGAATATACCGCGCGAGAGGAGCCGCTCTCAAAGGTTCCGCTCGCGCATCTAAGAGGTTAAAGAACGTTATCACCGTCATCATCGCCGCTATCATCATCATCATCATCATCGTCGTCGTTGTCGTCGTCGTCGTACGTCGTGCTCGTTATTATATATAACGAAGCCGCTGTAAAGTTTATGCCCATTAGATCTCTCGTGATCATCCGTTGTCGTCATCGCACGAATGTTTCGTCCAAGCAGACCGAGCCGCGGGACCGGTAATAGTTATTATTATCCGTTCGCGGTCTACGCGCCGCAGAAGACAGGACCCGAAGTGATACTTTGAAACACGATACCATAAAATTCGATCCCCGAAGGGAGTAGGGGAGATCGATCGTAAGCGCGCAGAAGGCCCGGGTCGATCACGGTTCGGCGCTTCGGGATGCGACACGGCGTTTTAAAAGCGCATAAAACCGCTGGAAACGTCGGGATCCTTCGAATTTACCGCACGTTACGGGTTTCCCATGGTACGACCATTCGGAACGTCGTTCGTACGTAGATTGAGAGACGCGAAAAGGGGAGAAGGAGAACAGGTATGGGGTCGGGAGTCGCATTTGTCACTCGTATCGTGCGTTAGGCGCGCGACGAGAGAAACCCGAAGACAGAAGTCTCATTCGCGTTCTGGAATAGATAGCCGGACCCTTTTCTCTCTTCTTCTTCGCGCCTCCCATCCGGATTTAAACTACGGCGGAAACTCGATAAGCCAATGCGTCGCTCCTCCTCTCCGGAAGTAGAATTTATACTCCGAGGGAAGGAAGTCGGAGAGAGTCGACCGGCCGGAAAATATCGATCGCGATTTCAACTCGGGATTGTCCGATTGACTCGCCGCGCTCGGCGGAAAGGAAGCGGTTTTACATCGCGCTGCTACACCGTTCTCTCCATTTCTCTCTTTCTCTTTCTCCTTTCTCTCTTTCCACTGCTCGTTTTCCGCGTGCCATTTAATTTTATGAGCAGCGTTGAGCTGCTTCTCCTCCTCCCTCCCCCCTTCATTCCCCCTGACTCTGCCTCCCTCGTCGTTCAATGAGAACTGCCCGATCGAACGAAAGAGCATCGGCCGCGCGTGCGACGCTTCCTGTCGCTATTGTATCGATATATCGATGCTGCATTTTTCATTAGACTGACCCCAGGCTTCGCGGAGCGAGTGTGCTGCGCGAAATTTCAGCTGGTTTTCGGATCTTCCGTTCTGTTATTATTTTCGTTGCATTAGTTTCTTTTTTTTTTTTTTTTTTTTTTTTTTTTTTTTTTTTTTTTTTTTTTTTTTTTTTTTTTTAGAGATCGGAAAAACAATATCTGAAATAGTCGGAAAATTTTTCTCTGCTGTCGGAGAGAAATTGAGGAAGAGGTTTTAGAAAGTTGATCTCTTTTATTGAAGTACTTCTTACTTAAAGATCGTGTCTCTAATTTTGCGCGATCAACAAATCCACTCTTGAAATTCTCGAGACGATCGATTTCTCACGCTCCTCGCGCGAAAGAAGAGCATCGCAACCTCACATCATTCCACGCCGACGTTCGACGCGATCATTCGACTCGATTTATTTGCACGCTAATGGGGCAACCTTGAATCACCGCCGTATATCCTGTTTAACCATGAAAAGTGTGAGCTCGCCGACCGGGGAGCGGCGAGTACTCCAATGAAAGCCGCGCACACACAGGGGTGGCAGAAACATAAATATACACCAGTTCGCGGGAAGGTATTGTATTGTGTGTCGAAGTGTGAGAGCGCACCTCCCCCACGTAATACCCGAATGTCCGAGCACTTTTAGCGGGCGGGGTCCGGACATTCTCGCAGAATGTATGAAATAATCGCGAGAGAGACCCCAGCGACGCGCGTCCGCCAGCCCTTAAACGCGCGAATCGCAAACAAACTGCCATGTAAGCGAATTTCGATGTTTGCGCGTGCAAAACTTGCATATGTGTATATGAACGTGTACGTATATACACGCGATGCGACGCGACGGAGGGAGATGGAGATGTCGCATGCGTGCACGCGTGCGTGAATTCACGGGCCAGCGGTGTTCAGAAAAATGTTGCCGGCGCTCCGCGACAGCGCCCGGCGCGCGGTTCTTTACGAGCTAATGCCGCGTATAGAACGAGTTAATTAATCGGACGGCCCGGCTAAATTCATGGCGCGCAGACCCATCGGCTGTCGGTGATCCAGAATGTCGGTACGTCCACGCGCTGTTCCGGGGGGGGATAACCAACACCGGGGGTCCTGGCCGATGGGGGAGAGAGTGGAGTGTGGTGCGTTCTACAGGGTGTCATGACGCGCCAAGTCGCTTCGTTCTTTCGAACGAGAATCTTCGAGCAATTTTAGTGAAACATTGAATCGTGTCATTTCACTTTGCGCGAATGTTAATTATCTTGACAACTCAGTTTCTCTTCAGTTGCGAATTCATTACAGAAATTATTTTCCTAGAATCAACGTGAACACAGTAAGTCTGCGTATCGTTTGCTCGCATTCGTTAGTTGATTCTCCAAGCGTTTCAATTTATTTGTAATTAACGCAAACATAATTGATTTCTGGACGGACGAAATGACATGAGCTCGAAGTTCCCGAGGGAAGAAGTTTCTGTACCGGAAAAGGCCAATGTTTCCGGGCGGGACACCCTGTACAAGGGCTGGCCGTCTGTGTCGCGTACGCATCGCGTTCTCTCCGAGCGTGTCTCGTCGTCTGTGTGTTCGCCGGTGATATATGTGCACGAGTGCGTCGGAGGGCCACGCCTACCAACACCGCGGCCTAATTGAGTGATCGAGTGGCCTCGCGGTGCGTTGGCACCCCTGCTTCTGCGGTCCCCGCCAGCCAGATATCGTCTGCGTGTACTGATGACGTTCCGGGGATCCCCGAACGTACAAAAGGACTCTCTTGCTCTATATGGGCTGTGTTTCTCAGGGGGTCTGAGAGGGTGTCAATTGCCTTCGCCTGTTGAAAGACAGCTGCATTCCGACCAAGGAAGATTAGCGGCCGATAGAGTTTTAATTGTGACAGCCACTCCGCGCCGTGGAATATTTAATCAACTGATGAGATGTCGAGAAACGCACAGGCGTACACACACGAGAGATACAATCAAATGCGCAGAAGTGACGACAGTGTCGTGAAAAGAGCGATATCTATTCCGATGGAAATTAGACGAAGAAACTGCTGAGCAGTCGAGCCCTCAAGAGGAAACGTTGAGGTACCCGACACTAAACACACGTTAGCGCGCGCACTATTCCGAGAATTCGACACATAAAGGACCCCGACGAGAGTCTCAGGCGCCTGGGTGTCAATTGCTTGTTCGCTGCCTGCTCGCTATATAGCTGAAGCTGGCAGCTGCGTTCCCACTCGGAGGAGATATCTCAACGCGGCCAATAATTTTATGTAAAAGAGAAGGAGAACTTGTGTGTCTCTCTCGCTGACATCCGGATGAGAAACACACACGCGCGCGACTTTTTAGACAAAGAGAGAAATAACAGAGTTAATGCACTTAATGATATTACCGAGATTCAACCCTGGAAAGTAGATTTGTTCTTTCTTTTGCACGCTTTTTGTAAAATTCATGTACATCTCTTGAGTTTGACAGAGTTTTCATGTTTGCGTCACAATTTGTCACATTATTTCTCTCTTCTTCTCTCGACTTTTGAACACACACTATTTCAGTTTACGATATTATCGTGATTATAAAAAACGTGATTTTGCTTTGTCGATTATTTTACTTCTCTCTCAAATCTTATCAAAACTTCAACCTTCCAACGCCATCGCACTGGCGATCAATAATGCCCATGTTGTTTCATTTCCATTTCTGTAATTCCCCTCGTCAATATTTACTCTCAGAAAATGTGAGATTTGCTTCAACGTGATACATCTAGCGAATAATTTATCGTAAAATGTTTTCGACGATAAAAAATGAATGGCGTAAATGTCCTGCCTTTTAGTCATTTTTTTTGTTTTTTGTTTTTTTATAACTTACACAGATATTCTATTTTTTTGTTCGTACAATATTCCCCGAGGAAAAATTGTGTTTCTGTATGAATGCTTTAAAACGCTAAAACAAATCTATTTCGCGACATCATGTTGTAGCTTTTACGATTCATTACTTCTTAACATCCGCCAGGACACAGGAGGCTTTTTTTTACAGAGAATTTATTCGTAGGCTCTATTTTTTTTGCAGGTGCTTTAATAATAACGCGCATACTTGTGCACACTCGGTGAACACACAAAAAAAAGTCGGAGAGCAATTCTCCGCAAATCATACGTATATAAACCGCGTTTAATGAAAATATTAAAAATACAAAAATTAATTTGGCAAAAAGTGTGTAATTAATACAATTCAGAGAGAAATTTTCACTTTGCCGGGAGTACGTTTTATTTTGAACTATACATGTGTATGTGCGTGGAAACTTTGTGCGCGTGCGCGCGTTTGCTGCTTGTTTTAGATGTACAAAGCGGAAACTCAATTCTGTACACGTATTTGAACGCTCTAAAATCCAAGTAAGGGTCTAGATAATTTGGATCGATACTGCAGACGCAAAACTTCAACTTGAGGGAGGCATAAAGGGGCTCACATTACGTTGTTTACGTGTGATACGTGCGGTGCGATGAAGTGCGTGTATGTACGTCATCGTATACGTGAAACATACGCCGACGCATTGTTCTCCGCGTCTTGCACGACACACGTGGGCCGTGTTGCACCGACAGCGTGAATTAAGCGATCTTGGGTCAGTAATTCGCCGCCGCATCCTCCGTTTCTCTCTCTCTCGCTCTCTCCTTTCTCTCGAGGCATCATAGACTGCTGTAATATAGTCGCGGAGAGGAAAATCAAGTTAACCAGCCTCACCGTTAATCGACGCTGAAGCGCGCCTGTCCGTGACTCGTCTTGCGCGCCATTCAACGTGATCTTCATCATCCTTATAATTCTCAGCGGCGAATGACGATGAAACGTCGACTGCGGGGTTCGGCCGTCCGGAATAAAATCGCAAAATTATACACGGAGAGAGTATAACCCGCAAGAGAGAGAGAGAGAGTTTCGCGTAAAATAAAAACTATATTCCCAAAATCAACACAGCGCGACGCGGAATAGAGACGAAAAAACTATTTCCACAATTGTTTGTCCGACGACGGTGAGTTCGTCGTATATTGAATGTAATATTCGCATACCGCGAAAAAAACAACTCGCGCAGTTATTTTTTTGAGAGAGCTAAAATATATATATTACACACCACGTATATATACACGTGTCTAAATGTATTTAATGTCGAAAAGATACTGCGAAAAAATATCTCCGCGTGGCGTTCGGAGTAATAAAGACGGTTGTATATGTTGATATTTTGAAATGCGCTTGGATATTAACCGGGAGGATTTGAGGAATAAAGAGAGCCTGTTGAGAGCCGCGCGCTCGTAAGGCGAGTTGCAAGAAGAAGAGACGCTAACGGTGCCTGCGTGAATTCTCACGGATTAACGCGAGCATATGTCGAGAACGGCCGCATTTGGCGACGGGGGCGCAGATATACGCAGTTCACGTTTGTGGCGTTCACCTTGAAAACTTTGCGCGAAGCAACGCACCCGTCGGATGCAAGTCTTCGGCGTGGAATCCTCTTGATTAGGCGAGACTATTCTACAGTGATGACTGGAGCGCGGTGATACGTAATCACGAGTGGTTGCTTCTCGTCGTTGTCGGTTGTCGACGAGTTACAGAGATACGCGTCACGCAGAGGGACGTCTGGTTCGGTCTTGGTCTGTTTCTGGGGCGTGAAATGTATCAACGAGAACGTCAACGAGAGCGATCGTTTATCGATCACGCGATGGATGTTTATATTATGCGGACAGGCGTATTTATGCGCGATCACGCACGCGCGGCCGCGGAAAGACGTCCTTATGTTAACTTGAGCACTAATTGAAGATAGCAGTGATCGTTCGTATTACGGGTTGGGAAGATTGAAGGTTTCAAAGGTAACAACCGGTTGTATTAAATAATATTGTAGAACGAGAACATCTTAATATGATGTCGAGGTGAATTTGCTAGTAATTTCGACAATTGCAGATATCGAATCTAATTAAGCTCATTATTAATCAAATTGTTTAATTGTCTAAGCATATCTCTTAGCTGCACGCGAAACTGTTATTCCGACGCCGAAGAGATCGTATAATTATGTTTCCCGAAATAATTAAAATTGCCGACGCGATATGCGTGCGGGTGAATATTTCATATTTTAAAAACCCGAACCTGACTTCATATCTCGTGTTTCCAATATAAACGATTAACATCGACACGAGATAATCATTGGCATTTATATTTCGCACGCGCATTTGCCGCGGCAAAATACAGCGGGACGTGTGATTTTCGCTTTTATTTGGCTAACACGAGAATCGAGTAAACGTCAACCGGGTTCCCCGACAATCGGACGTTTAAGCGCTAAATACGCGGTGGGGAGATACGAGCGCGGGGTGATATAAAGTGTGTGTCTGCGCGGGCGAGAAGTACTCGGCGCGATGTGGAGAAAGGGAAAAACGCGCGTTAATGGCGACACGACAGAAATCAATCCATCGCCGACGCGATCGCGTAGCGTGGGTTTTCGATCGTATCTCATAATAGGAAGTCCGTGTTGCCCCGCTGCTAAGCTCTCTCTCTCTCGTATATACCTGCTATTCTCCGACGAGAGTCGACCGGGCAGGCGGCGGAGAAAGAGAAAGTGCGAGAGAGAAATAGAGATGGAGATGGGCACAGAGGGGGAGTTTACGGTAGTCGTTTGTTTCTGCCCGAACCGGTCTGGCTTGGTGGATACTCGTCCCGGCAGCCTTATCGCGTGCTGACCCGGCTACGGAACCTGGCGTGCCACGAAGGGAGAGAAGGAGATAGAGTGAGAGAGAGAGAGAGAGAGAGAGAGGCAGATAGAGAGAACAGCGAACACAGCGTAATCGTAACAACAGCTTCTTCGGATAATCGATCGATTCGAGAGACCGGAGGTGAGCGAGCTTCCCGCCGCGTTTCCGCAAGACAGGACGAAGCGATACTAACCCCCTGAGCGAGCGCGTGCGGCGCCAGGAAAACGAGGGATGAAAGGATCCGCGGAAAAGAGATAGAGAAGAGAATACGCGCGAGGGGTGCCCATCCTCGGCTTATACATCTTCCCTCGTCTCTCCTGCCCTTCGATCCCACCGACCGACAGAGAGAGATCCCTCCCCGTCCTGAGGGGCTTCCCGCGGCCTCCATCAATAAACTTCAGCTACTTCGTTTTTCCCTCCCGCAGTTTCTCCACCGCGCCATTCCGCCTCTCCCATTCTCTCTTTCTCTCATTCCGTGGAATGGCACCGGCGGAAAACGTTTCGGGGGAAGGAGGAAAAAGATATTTTCTCTCGGCAACACACTCCTCTTCTCTCTCTCTCGTTCTCTCTTTCTCTCTCATTCTCTTCTCTCAACCCCCCGGAAAGCTACCCCCCTTGGGGTAATCCCCACAGGAGCGTGAAGTAGCTTCGGCACAAGGGGCGTTTCGCGGAAGGAACCAGGAATCCCGGAGGGCGAGAGAGAGAGAGAGAGAGAGAGAGAGAGAGAGAGAGAGAGAGAGAGAGTGAGAGAGGTCTCGTGATACGACGACTCGAGGGATGGAAGAGAGGAGGAGGTGGAGGGAGGATAGTGCAAGGGTCGAATTACAATTCGGCGAATATGCGGTCGCGTCGCCTTTCTTAATATCCCTAACTTAATCCGCCGCCTCGCTCGCGTCTAAGAGAACGTGGGCGTAAATTGATGTTGAAAACAGAGTTTCTCGACACTCGCGCTTAGCCGGGCTGGCGGCCGGATTCTTCATTTCGATCCCTTCTCTCCTTCTCATCATCCGCACCTCCACGGAGATATTCGTAAAAGGATAATTCTTGTTCCACTCGAAGGAATTCCGTGTACTACGCATTAACCATCCAGGATGTTCCACACGCGCGGCACGTGTGTGTTTGCATGTGTGTGTGTGTGTGTGTGTGTCAAATATTCTACGTGGCTGTGTAAATTTGCCCAAGCCCGCGTCTACCTTCGTTAATTTATGCGATGTGTGTACAGCGCGTCGGGATGCGCGAGATACTGTATTTGTGCTGTATGGCGTACGCGCGCGCGTGTGGCGAGCACCCGGTGAATTATTCTTTTTTTTTCTTTTTTTTTTTTTTTATCCTAGTCCAAAGTGTAATCGTTATTAATCGCGGGTGTACATGCTCTTTGATGTGGTCAAAATTAATATTTGGAATTAATTAGGTAATAACACAAGAGAGCGGACAGAGAAAGAGAGAGAGTCACGCTTTCATATTTATATTATACACGAAATGTAATTCAGCGAAATATTCTTTTAAATTTTCAGCGCTGATAATTCCATTATTCAAGATATGATGTTTCTGTCTTTCTTTTCCTTCGCAAAATTCTAATCTATCACGTACGTGCATTCTCGTGATCGTCGATGGGGAGTAATCTTTGCCCACCAGTTATAACTGTACGATAACCACTTAGTTTCTCGTTGGAACTTCCGTCAGTTGCCTTCCCGCGGGTAGCTCGCGTCAGTTTTCCAAAGGTGTCGGGCCGAGAAGCGACGTGAGAAAGACAGACAGAGATAGAGAAAGAGAGAGAGAGAGAGGTGGAGCTGCAGATACAAATTGCCGCTTCCTTTCATGCGAGTCTACGTACGTCAAGGTAGAATCGCGCGCGCGAGTTCTCTCGGCCGAATGGTACCGATAAACGAATAAACGCCAAGATTCAAGATACCGGCTGTGCGCGCCCGGTATATTTCTTGCCGGCGGCAGCGGCGGCGGCGGCGGCGCTCGGTGAATCTAGATAGGAAAGCGAGAGAAAGAGAGAGAGAGAGAGAGAGAGAGCGAGAGAGTGAGTGGAGAGGTAAACGGAAGACTCGAGGCCCCGGAGAAAACTATCGAGATCTAGAAGACTGATTACCCGACGCATTTCTTCCGAGAGCGTGTGCGGCGCGGCCCGGCCGAGAGCGCTTTATTCGTGTCGATCGCGCGGCCTCGGGTCTTTCAATTATTTCCTTTTCCCTTTTTTCTCCCGTTTTTCGAAAGCAGAGCCCGTAGAGCCTCGGAGAGCAGAGTACCACGATAAAAATCGCCCGCGATTTCCCACTCCTCCGTGCACGCACATTTCGTCCCCCGCCTCCTCTTTTCTCTCCCTCGCCGCGGAGAGACGCGGGTAACTCTATCAAATCAAACGGGGGGCAGCCTTGAACTCGAATGTTTTCACACACGCGCGCGTGTGAGAGAAAGAGATATTAAAAAAAAAATTAACATCGTTGTTTAAATATTTTAAATGAAATTTTTTAATATATTGAACAAAAATGTAATTTAATTGTTCTTAAATTGGATTTTATATTTTAACACTTTTGAAATTTATATATACGCTCGCATATGTATGAACGAGAGTTAAACTCGGAAAATCACGTCGGGGGAGAAACACCATATAAAATTTATATAGCGTGTTTCGGACCGAGTTGAAATAATTGCGTGAAATATGTAGATAGTTTGAAAAAATAATTACCGTAGCACGTGCGTTTCTCGCTTTCGTCGTTAATGGAACAAGGAAAATATTCACTAGCTTCTCATATACACACAAGTATTAAATTTCGTTCGGGCTTCTGATCCCTAATCTTTCCTAATGCTCCTCCTTCTTCACTCCTCAAGGCTCCTTCATCACTCGCGCCGCGCGCGTACACACAACCAAGTGTGGGGGTCACTCTTTGATCGCTCTCGCCCGCGAGAGAGGAGCGGCGAAATAATCATTATGGCCGTCGGTGAGGGATGATAGTGCGCGGCAAGAGTAACGACGCGAGAGAGAGACAGTGATAAGAAGAGGAGAGGGACGTGAGAAACGAGCGATGTGCCATATGGTCCACCGCGCGCGGTTGCGTGTTCTCGTCGGCGCGCAATGCGAAAGCGGAACCCGCGAGCGGACTAATAAGTCAGGAACCTGTGCTCGGTAACGAGCGTGCCAGACGTTACACACGGAATATCCCCGGCTCTCTCACATCTAGACAAAGAGAACGGGAGAAAGACGACGAGGCAACTTCGATCTCGCGGCTTTAGCGTTTGTAAATTGCGCCCGTGAAATCCCGAATTTTACGAGGCCGCGTGAGATTAGATTCTCTCTCTCTTTCGCTAAATCGACCCACCGCGGAATCACTTTTTGAAGAGGACATTCTCGCGCACCGCGGCGTGTACATAAATTTCCTAAATTTCCCGCCAGAATTCCTGTGAACGCATTTCGGAGTCGCGCTGGCTGGACTACGGGCTGGCTCTGTGACTAGCTGGCGGCGGCGCCTCGAACGAAATTTTACGGCGGAGTTAATTAAAGAGGCGACTCACATGGGAAATTAAAAGGTTATTCGATACGCCGTCGTTGTAAATGTAAAAAGATACGAGGAGAGAGAAAGAGAGAAGGTTGCCGGTTAATTTTAGGTTTTATTTTATGTGCGTGTATGTATACATGTAACTAAACCAGTAGCGCGCATTGTGAAGTTTCGAAATTTTTCAATAGCCCTCGAATAAATTATTTCCGCGCGGTATTATAAAGCGCGCTGCGCGGCAGAAAGTTTTTTTAGTGAAAAATTAAAAATATTTTATATAAAATTCAAGTGCGCGGCACACAACGTCGGTGCACTAAATAATTTTACGTGCCGAAGCGCGGAATAAAATCCGGTGATTTGTTATAACGGCGTCGGGGGTCGATCTAGGCGTGACGCGCCGCGCTCGCCAGATTATCCCAAATTTCGCACTAAATCGAGCCGCGAGATTTACAACATCGATTTATTTTCATACCAAATACTCGTTCTCGTCAAATGGAGATTTACTAAACCGACGGCGCGGAAATAGCGCGCGTCCTTTAAATAGAATTTCAGCGCGCGGAGAATCGTCCCGGGATATTTACTACATATACGATTTCATTAAGCCGAGGGAAACATTAAATCCAGATTCCGCTTTTATGCGCGATGCCAGCAACAACGCACACTTGTCGCGCGTTTAATCCTTAACACTATATAGTAAGCGGTTTATAGCAATGTACCGTCCGCGTCACACACACACACACACACGGGCCGGGGGCGAGAGGACGCGAGGAGCTAAACCGATTTGTCAATAGTTTCAAGTATCCGTGAGATTTTTGTCGCGACGTAATTTGCATTTCGCGCTCTCTCTCTCTTTCTCTCTCTCTCTCCTCTCTCGCCGACTTGAGCAAACGAATCGGTAAATAGAATTGACGAGAACGAGGGGAACAATTTGACGCGAATTAAGGTCTCGGCCGCGCGCAGAGAGCGGAATAGAGAGCGGGCGGAAGAGGGACCGATGCGCTGCGAGTTTTCGGTGGCAAAATAGCCCGGAGATAAAGTGCCGGACGACAGTTTGATCGCGAGACAGCTGTTCGCGCTCTCGGCGCGTTTTCTCCACACAAAATTAGAAGACGCTCTTCTCGTCGACGACAACGACAACGACAACGACGACGACGACGACGACGACGCCGACGGCGGCGGCGGCGTCGGCGTCTTGCGTCGAGATCACACGGTGACGGTCTCGTTGTGGATGTCCTCTCTTGCATATACGTGAGTCGCGTTTCAGAGAGCAAAGAGAGAGGGGAGAGGCACAGCTGTCTCTTGGAAGAAGGGCTATCGTTGTCTATTAGTCGGCGTCGAGGTGGCGGCGACGCGCGGGGAGGCAGATGAGAGGCCGTTCTCGCGCTCGGGCACGTCGTGCTTGCTATTTATACCAAATCCGTGGGCATACCGGATCGGTGGCCGAGCCAGAACGCGTTTGCTTGTTTCGTCGAGCGAGAGAGACGGGGAGAAGGAGCCCGTTGTCGCGTCGTTTACCAAAAAGCTCGCGAGACGAGAGAGGAAGATCGCGTCCGGTGACGAGTGCGCGGCATCTCCGGCACTCGGAGATTGCCATTTTGAGATGAATGAATTCTGCATGTTCCGCAGAGCGAGATCAAATCGGAAGCTCTACGTAGCGTGTTTTCATTTTTTCTCATTTTGATGTGATTTATACGTGCGTGTACAATCAAAATGTAATAAAATGTGTTATACACATATGTATGTAAAATTATAAGAAAAACACACAACTCGATCTCGATGTTTTTGAGTTAACGAAATTTTATAAGTACGTGCATATTAAAAGAAATTGTACAAAAGTAATATAATATTTGGTGCAGTACAATTACTTTGTCGGAGAAATTCTTTGCTTTATCGCGACGCGATCACAAATTGTAGATAACATACGAGTTGCTTCTTTTTGTTTTTTTTGTAAATTCCTCGTATATTCTGTAAGTTGGCGTAAATTGCGTTCCCCCTCCTACTCGAAAGAAAAAGCGCGGCGGTCTGCCAGACTGATTTTATAAAGTGAAGGTTAAGAACATCGGTTTTGGTGGTTTTTGTGGGCGTTCGAGGCTCTCTCCAGCCAAGCACACAATACCACGTTTTACTTCCATCTTCCAGCTTTTAATCTTCTCATATATCACTCCCGGCTTCGGACCTTTTTCAATTTCGGCATTTCTTTTCTATCTGATTTTTAATATTTTGTGTGTGTGTGTGTGTGTGTGTGTGCGTGCGCGCGTGTGTGTGTGTGTATTTCGATTTTTTGGATATATATATATACATATATATAAAATATGTTTTACCAAGTGTACATACGATTTTGATACGAAATATCGACGTACTATTTTATACCGCGATACCGCGTGCAATTTTTATATATCAGTAGTAGTAACCAGATATCGTACAACTCTGCATACATAGATACGTGATATAATAACGATTTCATATCGATGCGAGACATCGATATTTCGCGCATCAATCGTACGTACGTTCGCGCGCGCACCGCACCGTATGTGTAACGTCGAAATTATAGGGGTGCCGAAAACTTGTTCGGGAACGAGTGAGCGTCGCTATTTTCCTGAGAGACCATCGTGTACATTTCCCTGGCGAATATCGCGCGACTATGGCACGACTGGCATGCATACATACTTTTCGGCGGCACGGCACGAAAGGGTGGTGTAGGGAGAGGGAAGAGAAAGGGAAGTAGCGAAATTCCGTAGCGCTTTCTCGCGCAAATGCGACGTTTTATTACAAACGTCGACGGGCGAAGCGCGGAGCCGAAACGACCAAGTGCATCTATTTTTTGTCCTCGTCAACGTTTCTTCTCTCTCTCTCTCTCTCTCTCCTTTCGCGTATCTCGTCCCGCGCGCGCTCGTCCTTTACACGGAGCTCAAACACAGGCGTCCCGATGCATTAGTCTCGTACAACTGTTTAGTCTCAACTCGTAAAAAGAATTGTGCGGTCGGGCGAGAGAAAGAGAGAGAAAACTCTTCGAAGGGAGAAACGTCGCAGCGAGCGCGTATCGAGGTGCACGAACAAAAATAAAAAAGGAGAAAACGATGGAAAAAGGAGAGCTCTGTCGAGCGAGCGAGCGCGTGCGCGCGCGGCCAGGCTCTATTTCCGTCGACAGGATACCGAAACGTAAACGAACCCCGCATCTGCCCCCATCGGCGGCGGTGCCGGGCCCTTTAACGAAGACCTCGGGACGCGGATCACCGCGTGTTTATGTTCGCGCCTCGAATTTTGCCGCGACGACGAGAGAGATGACGCGCGCGCGTGTTTTTTAACTGTATCTCCGAACGGACTTGGGGCTTTAAAAAACAGCCGCTGCAAAACTAACTCGACCTATTTTGTTCTACGAGAATATTTTCGCTCGCGCATATGTGTGTGCGTGTATGAAAAAAAGAAACAGAGAGAGAAAGAAAGGGAGATAAAAGTAAGATATATATATTGTATATATCTATATATTGAAAAAAATAAACGTTGAACCAAACGAGTTTCGAAAACGATGTTTTTCAGAAAGTTCTATCCGCGTTGTTTAATTTTAACAGAAATCCACCATCGTGCTTTGTTGCTAGAAAAATACGTGTTTAATTACCGTTCTCCTTCGAGTGATAACGCACTGTTTCCCGATAGAATATAAAACTGGAACAGCGCACGCGATAAATACTATATACGAGCGCAATAAACAAAGAAACAACTTGTTTTGATACACGCGCGAATAAACATATATAGGAAGGAAGAGTAAAAATGTCCCGGATGACGTGGAGAGAGAGACCATACCACTGAGATAATTTTTGTCCGATCGCTCATTAATTTATTTCTCCGCGTTCTCAAACCGCAATCGCGGTTTTCAACCCTCAAGCATTTGTATTCGATCATTATTGTTGTTGCTCGCCGAACTCGCGCGCGCGCGCGCGAGCAACAATAATATTACACGCGATTTATATACATGGTTAAATAATGGCGTTAAGTAATGGCGCGGTATTATATTCGCGCTCTCGCGCCGATGATAACGCACTTCATCGAGCCGCGGTATGCACTCCAATAAAACAATACTTCACATGTGCGCATACATACACACACGCGCGCGCACACAAACACAGGGGCTCGATTACCGAGGGAAGATTAAATAAATGACCGGACGGGGACAATCGCGCATGATGCTGATGAAAAGTCCACTCAGGACCGACCGGTAGGGCTATTTCTAAATCCCAGCCCCGGCGAGAGCCGAGTCGGTTCGCCGTAACGCGGACGAGAGAAAGTTTTCATTATCGTCCGAACGAACGCGGCAACTGTGTATATCCGCGCGCTCCTTGACTTCTCCGCTCTCGTGGCGGCGGGCGCAGAGCGCGCGCGTATCATCTCCCCGGGTGTGAAAAGCACGATCGATTAACCCCCTCGAGCGCACTCGCGCTCTCCGGATCGCTTTTTTGCCAAGTTCGAGTGGAGTTTTAACGCGCGGCGGCGAAATCGTCGGGAAAAATCTTAGAGGAGAGGCCAACACACGGGAATTGTCCGGAGTTTGTTGCATTTGCGCGATAAAAGAAGAAAATTGAGTTGAAAGTTTCTTTTTATAAAACTTCAGTACCTTAAATCTCGGACAACAAAAAAAAAAAAAAAAAAAAAAAAGAGAAAAATTCTGTCATCAGTTAGTATCGAGAAAAATAGTTCGCGAACTTCCGATCTTCTTCGTTTCTCAACGAGAAAGTGAATGGTGGTTTTATATATAGATTTATTTTCCTTCTTTCGTGCGAAACTGCGAACAAGAGAGAAGAGGAAAATGATAAAAAAAAACACCGATTATTTAAGATTTTCAAATATATCTTGATATTTTTATAGACGCGATCGCGAGATTTCGCTAGGGTAAACAACGACGAAATACATTCAATCCCCGCTTGTGAAGCCTTTGCAAACAAGATGTGACCTAGAAACGACGGGAGGCTGAACCCGATCTGTGCGAAAAATTGCGTTTTAAAGCATAATAATAATATGCGCGCACACACAGCGCGCGTGCAACAACAGCAACCGGGAGAGAGAAAGAGAGAGAGAGAGAGAGAGACTCGCAAGAGTGAATCAGACTGACATTATTAACGTATGTCAGACGCGTCCCGCTTTATCACGCTTTATCGCACCGCGATAATAACGGCGCATAAATACGAGCGTGCGAGATAATGCCGGGACCACGCACAAAGCGTTTTATTTGCCGTCCGCGGAGAGAGTCGCGGTATTCCAAGATAAAAGGAAGTGCGGTGAACCTCCGCAATACCGCGTAATGCGTCGGAAAACAACATCTTTCGTTTGAACGAAATACACTCTCCAATCCGCATCTTTTATCGCTGTGACGTTTCGAAACAATAAATAATATGTGGGCACAAAGCTACACACATGCACACGCACGCACACGCGCCAAGAGTTTAAAAAATTCCGCGTTTTTTTAGAAGAGTTTTTTCCAAAATATATTTTACACCACGCGCGAGCTCGCAACGACAAGTTTAAACCTCGGGCGTAGTTACAAAAAACTTCGTTATTTATGGATACCTTTGAAACAACGATATACGAGTATAAAGCTCGCATAAAACTTTACTCTTCTTCAAAAAAAAAAAAAAAAAAAAAAAAAAAAAAAAAAAAAAAAAAAAAATGAATTGCCATTCCGTAATTTTCGCGAGAGCGCGCCGAGCGCCACGGGTCATTGCGTTCACCCTCTCGGATAACGCGAACCGGGAAGGGTCTGACTTCTGTTCGGGATCGCGAAATAGACGTGCGTGTGGTGCATTACGCGCGCAACGCACTTTTACGGAACCGCATTCCCGACGCGCAGCTTCAGTCGCCGAGACGCCCGTCGCCGTCGCCGTCGCCGCGCCGCGGATGGCAATAAATTTGTGGACTCGCGACCTTGCTCAACTTAAGCCGACTTTAACGGAGCGAACCCCCTCCGTAGTAGGAATAGGAACTCCGGTTCTCTTCGGGATTTGGCTAGATTCCAGCCGCGTTTTCCCGCGGCACGTTATTGTCCTACGGGAAAATGGGTCGACTATAATTGCGCGCTTTTCCCGCCGCTTTTCGCTCGATATCGCGAGCGAAAGAGCCTCCATCTCGCCGCGCGATACTCATCGTCGTGTAGTCGGCGGCGAATTGCCGGTTCTCGGAGAGACGAAGAGACGACATTTCTTAATCTTCCGGGTCGTGTTTGTTTCGATAAAAATCCGCTTTCACATTGTGTTTCGTTTTTCGTCATTTTATCTCGGCGGATGCTCTCGACTCGACATATTTACGACCCAATGCAATATTTCCCAAACAGACGGCTTGTAATTCAATAAGCGAATACGGAATGAAGTAAAATATACGTGTGTATTGAACGCGGCTTTTATACGAACTTGATACGAGCGATATCAAATTTAAAATGACGTAAGACACGTGTTTTCTCGCACCTGTCGATATCGTGGAAAAATCGGAAATTCAATTCGCCAACATTATACCCGCTCTCAAATCCCGGACGAAAACATTTCGGGTGGCTTGAACAAACGGTATTGCGTCCGGGGTGTTGACAATCCCCGCCGTACACTCTCCGTTCGAAAGCAACGCTCTGCCGACTGTGCTGGTCGTCGCGCGCAAATACGATGGTTTTCGTGTAAAAAGCCGCGCGCGCGCGCGCGAATCCGCGAAACAAAAACAAACGCGCGCGATACAATTTCCTGTTCGTCTCGCGGTGGGAAACGCAGTTTTCCGCACTTTTCTCCTCGTTGCATGTGTATTTGTGTGTGTGTGTGTGTGTGTACGCCGGATATCTGCCGCTTAATCACATTGTTGCCCGACCAGATTTACTAGCGGCGCGTCGCGCGATTTTAATCCACGCCGTCACACAACCGGTAGCGGGACTTATAAGGTCCTGCGGCCTGGGCTCCGCCTGGGTCGACGACGGTCCAACGACCATTAAAAAATGTCTCCATTTAAGCGAACACGTAACCGTGCGTCGCACCCTCCACCCTCTCTCTCTCTCCCTTTCCCTCTCGGTCGTGGCGCGTATCTGACCTATACGCTTTCAAAGTTTATGGCGGTCATTAAGAATACACAACGCTTTGAAAATCGGACTGGATTTTTTCTCTCGTGTTATAAAACATTTCAACGGTAGGAGGGAGGGAGAGAGAGAGGGAGGGAGAGAAAGAGAGAGAGAGGAAAAAAGAAATTATCTGAAATGTGAGAGCATTTTTCAAAGATCTTTCGTGAGATAAACGGCGGTGAAAATGCTAATCACGACTGAGGATATGCTAAAGCGTCGTTTAAGCACAAATAAAAGTTAATAAAATCACCTTTTTTTTATTTCTCTGAATACCTGAAAAAAAAAAGAAAAGAAAGACACGAGGATTTCTGAAATATCATTTCCACTTGTAAAAAAGCGATGACTCGCGTTTTAAAATCTCGATATCCTCTTCGATATATAACCTTTAACACGCCAAAAATGCGTTGCACGTTTTCGACGATATACATTTTCGTTTTCTATGAAATTTTCAGGAAGTATATCTGACAGAAATCAGACATCGAACGTGACGGTATCGATGGGTATCTGCCTGTAAAATATCCTTAGGCGTTGTGACATTCTGTATAACACGACTGTCGTGTCATATCCGACAGTCGAAAGAGAGAGAGAGAGAGAGAGAAAGAGAGGTGAGTCTCGCCGGGCCGGCGAGCGAGCGGGTGTGCGCAGCATCCATCCCGGCGCATATTCCGGAATCCCCGCGAGAATACGCGAAGCGGCGGCGGCGGCGGCGTGCAGCAGGTCTCTCGCGCATCTCCCGGCCCGACACGTTGAAAATGCAAAGCCGCGTGGCCCGCGGCGAAATGCGCGGTGCAGATAATGACCGGCGAACGGATGTATGTGTATGTGTATACGCGCTGAGTATAAATCGAGGAGGAAGATAAATCCAGATTCGATAGCCTTCCGGTGGAGGAGAGCTTATAACGCTGCGCGTGCAGGTAGGCAGGCAGGCAGGCAGGCAAACGGGCAGGCAAGCGGGCAGGCAGTCAGGCAAGGCAAGGGCGGGCAAGCAGGCCAGGCAGGCAGACAGGCGCTCGCTCTCGCCCACAGGCTTCTTCTTCGTCGATCGAGAAAACGGTCCGTATACGGAGACACATGTACATTTACAATATGCACGTAGGAGAGAGCGTTGTAGTGGTCGTCTCTCCGCGAGATGCAGCAGAGAGGAAATGGGAGAGAAGAGAGAGAGAGAGAGAGAGAGATCGTGAGCGCGGTGTGCGCAGCACGCGGTCGTGCCGGCCGAGAAGAAACTCTCCGCGGGCATTTGCATTGAATACTCTCTTACCTTTCTTGCTCGCCTACCTTCTCGTACAGGCGGCGGCGGCTTGCGCGCTGCAGCACTGCGCTGCGCGCACCGCCGGGGTCTCTATCTCTCTTTCTCTTTCTCCTTATACCATTGTGCTTATTTATGCACTTTAATTATATCGAATATGGTACGCGCTCTCGCTCGAGAACGAGCGTACGAACGACTCCTCGCGCTTCGGTAGCGCGTTCGCGGCCTCGTCGTATATGCGTCGTATACGTATACTCGAGAGGGAGAGACCCCGGATGGAATGCAGCAGCATCCGCCGGGATGCTGATGCGAGAAGAAGCGTAGCGATTATTCTCCGGTGATCGCTGATTTCGCTCCACTTTCGATTCGAGGATCGCGATCCTCCTCTCCGATACATTTGACGGGAGAAATTTACAACTGCGACGTTTCCGCGCTTGAAACGGACAGAAAGTAAACATTTCTCCGCGTATATAGCTTCTTTTTTTTTTTTTTTTTTTTTTTTTTTTTCATTTCCGAGTAGCGAAGTGGGAGAAAAATTTCGTCTCGAGTTACTCTCTTTCTCGCGGCGCGCTGCGTTGAATAGTCTCTCTATGCGCGAGAACATGTAAGTAAGTGTGCTTGTGCATAGCGGTACGTATATATGTATGTGTATATATATATATATATATATATATATATATATATATATACACACATATATTTCTTCCAATTTTCAATAAAAACAAATTCATTAAAAAGATAACACATTGATTCATAAAATATACAAATTACTTCTGTTACAGCTGCTGGTTCAAACTTTTAATTCAATTTATACTAAATTGGATATAGAGAAGGCAATACAGAAATGGTTAAAAAGAGCTAAAGAACGATATGATGCTGAAAGAAAAAGACTTGAAGCAAGAATGGTCATCAATAGAGAGAGAGAAAGAGAGGGAGAGAGGAGAGAGAGAGAGGGAGAGAGAGGGAGAGAGTAAAGTGTTGATCAAATTATCTATTTCTAGTGCAATCTTGAAACACAGTCACAGTAGATTAACATATTACATTATTTTGGTTTAGAAGATCTGTGATGACTTGATTTTTTAAATGTAGTAATATGTTTATTAGTTTGGTGTTAATAATTATAGCTTCTGTTTTGCATATGATTTAATTTTATACATGTATGTTTGATTTAATAAATATTATATAATACTTAATTAAAAATAAATATTAAATAAGTATTAATTATTAAATATTATATGATAATGTAATACATTTTTATTACATTAAATTCATGTAATATTTTATGAACTTAATGTAATAAATATTATATGAATATTATACTCTTTTAATGATATTTATGTATAATGCAATAAATATTATATGAACTGTAATCCTGCATTTCAGATTATTTAATTATTATAATTACTCATTTATCTATTTTTTATATATTCTTAAATGTTAATTTTAGCACTATAATTACAAATTATAAGACATGAAAAATTATATATATTTCAGGTTCGTTTTAGATCCTTTTCAGGTCCTTTTTGGAAAATAAATGGACGTCCGCAGTTGTCAAAAACAGATGTCCATAAGACATCCAATGGACGCCCATTGGATTTTATTCGGATATCCAGTGGACGTCCTGATGTCCGAATTCGGACGTCCAGTGCTATCTGGGAGAACTTCTTTCTCTATGAAACCTGTTTTACAAAATACTACAAAACATTTTTTCTCTAAAAACCTGTCTTATAAAAGAAGTGATATCAAAATAGTACCAAGTATTGTGTACGTTTGTACATACTACAAAATCTTCTATTTCTATAAAACCAATTTTACAAATTATATATATACTGCAAAATATTCTTTTTTACTACAAAAACTTCTTTTAAGATATAACCTCGCCTTGCATGGAAAACTTTAAACTATGTCAAATCATACATGTAGATTTCGCTTTGTGTGAAAAGTCAGAAACCTATGTGGAATTTTTCAAAATAAAAAATATTTAATA